>JAOVVA010000028.1:8779327-8791487 GCA_028565275.1 Leiocassis micropogon | reverse complement strand
TTAGTCAAGACCTTTATAATTATTCTACCATCATGACTCAGCGAAGTTTGGCCCATAATCTGTTAACTACTAATACCCCCATCTCACCTATGCGGTTTCGTGCGGTGGCCGCAAGTACGGTTCATCATGATTCACTGCGAGTTTTAGTGCTGTGATTAGGTTTCCATACCCTCCGTGCGTCGGTCCTCGCATAGTCAAACCGCATAGGTGAGATAGGGGTATAACAGCAGGAATAACAGAGGGGTGCGGGGTTATCGGGGGCGGGGCATGTAGGACGACTTTCACTCACACACACACAGATTGAGAATGACTGCTGTCTGGTTCCCGTATTACATAAATTGTCTGAATAACGGATTACATTTTTGGAAAAGTAACTAAATAACTGTACTTAAATGGCGGACCTAACGCGTTAGATTACTCGTTACATCAAAAAAAGTAATCCAAGTAATCCACTTTGTAGCGCATTACACCCAACACTGCTTCCAATCACCAGTTAATTTATCTTCCGTTCATCTAAACTTTAGATTTCGCAATTTCAGGATCCTGACCAGGGCAGGGAAATAAAACTGGAATTCCTATTTGGAAAAACAGGAAGTGGTCCTCGACCCCAAGTCCAGCACATGGCATCCTATCAACAGGGCGAACAAAACCGTCACGTTTCTACCCTTAAACAAGATCACAATCGTGTATACACGTTAGATGGTTAAACCTAGGTATAGAACTAACGACATGCTTTCACTCGGACACATCAAGGAGTTCACTTAGATGCAGAAATAGCTGAATTTTGGAGCGACTGCGTGAGAACTATGAACTGCAACTCAAATTCCTGGAATAACTCAAAGAAAAGCAAGACTGATGTCTGTCTTGCTTTACTCAAATTGCACACATCAAAAACTCTCAAACCCACGTGTGTCATCTCCGTTAGAAACACACAGCTTCTGCTTATTCATGCTTTACGTCACTGTTGTTCAAATTAATGATAAATTGAGAAGAAAAAAAAAAAAACTTTCATTATTGTATGTTAATAACATACAATAAGCTCTAAAGGCAGGTACTAAATGCGTGCATTCAGTTTTTATGTGAATAAAAGAGCTTTATAAGCTCTTCATAAATTCAAAATGGTTCGTACATGATGCACAAATACAGTAAAACCATTGGGTCAAAACATTTAGTAGACGACATGCCTGTCATTCTTGGTGTCGCTTAGAGATTGGATTATACAGTCATGTACTAAAAAAATTTAGAAATAGACTTCAATAACTTCCCTTAGCAAGAACATGTAAACTATCTATGCAGGAAACAATGTTAAAAACAATGTTCATTACTGCTTTAAAACAAAATCTTTCACGCATATCAGTGAACACAAAAATGCCCAGGTTTATTTCCTAGAGAAACACATTGTTCACCGAACAATGCTGTTCAAGTCAATCCGGGACTTGACTGTACAGAACACTTATGAAAATAAAAGCCCACTTTATTTCTCTATATAATCCTCTGCTACACTAATGCACTCGTCCCAGTGTTTCACTAGTGCATGGATACCATCAAGGTAGAAAGTTACACCAGAGCCATGATTAGACTTTCCTTTAATGAAAAAATGGGTTTTTGCAGGACAATGCACGACCTCATGCCGCACCAGTTGCACATTACAGGAACGTGGCTGAAAGATATTACCACATCCTCCGTACAGTCCTGACCTCGCTCCAAGTCATTTCCACATGCTTTGTCCTTTAAAGGAAGGCCAGGATTTCAGATGCGATTTCAGAAGGCAGTCCGATCATGGCTCCGAGAAACTTTCTGAGAAAACCTCTCTCTTCCATGGAGTCAAAGCACTAGTGAAATGCTGGGATAAGTGCATTAGTGAAGCAGGGGATTATATAGAGACAATAAATGGAAATCTTTCCTCTTATAAAGAAAATGCTATTGGGATGGTTTGGTATTCTGCACAAACAAGTCCTGGGTTGACTTGAATCGTATCGATGCAAGATGCTCATTGTTGAACAAAAAACACAAGGATTACAAGGATATTAAAAAATGTCTCTTGTAGTTTGTAGTCTCATGTGTCTTTGCAGCAACAGCTACTGTCGCTGCATTAATCGGTGTGAAAACTGGTTGTTCGTTCACTATAATTATTAACCAACAACCTCTGCTTCTTCCTTTTAGGCTTTATTTTCTAAAAGCTAACATGGGCTCTCTATTGGTCCACATTATGGATAGAATAAACCAACAGTTATACGTTTTTCTGCTTCTTGACACGTTAAGTAGTTCTGAGCGAGGAACTCAAGAGACATCGGACAACAGGTCCCAGTATCGTCCCGATGAATCGCTCGGGGCAATCGTCCGGATTTGTCACCGACCTGTCATATTGTCGTTGCATGGAAATGTTTAAACCTCAACACACATCTGATGCAGAAATCCTGACCCGGTCTTTTTGGTACACAGGAAATGAACCAGTCACTTAACAGGTAGGAAAATATCGTGCTTGAAGTAAATCAATCAGTCCTGGTCAGAAAACGGTCATATCAGATCTCGTATATAAACACACCATGTGGACAAAATTATTTGGCCAAACCTGCAAATCCAAATATATATACTTCAACATGGAGTTGGTCCCCCTTTTGCAGCTATAACAGCTTCCACTCTTCTTCAAAAGCCGTCCACAAGATTTTGGAGTGTTTCTGTGGGAATTTGTGCCTTTCATTCTGTAAGAGCATTTATGAAATCAGGTGCTGATGTTGGACGAGAAGCCCTGGCTCACAATCTCCAGTTCCAGTTCATCCCAAAGGTGTTTGATGGGGTTGAGGTCACAGGGCTCAGTGTTAGTGACAATCAAGTTCTTTCACACCAAACTCATCAAATCATGTCTTTGTAGTCCTCACTTTGTGCACTGGAACACAGTCATGTTGGAATGGGAAAAGGACCTTCCCTAAACGGTTGGAAGCATAGCATTCTCCAAGATGTCTTGGTATGCCGAAGCATTAAGATTGTCCTCCACTGTGGATAAGGTGGCTGATAGACTGAAACAACCAAATGCAATAATTAACAGGTTTGGCCAAATACTTTTGTCCATATAGTTTGTGTGTGTGTGCCTGCCACACACCACCGTGCAGATGAATACAGCACGTCGTCCATCACAGCCCTGTTCTTTCTCAGAACACAAGAACTGGAGCGTCGCTCGGTTCCTTCGAATCGATTCGGAGTCGACTCCTCGGTTCATGCCTGACATTTACTCATTTGGCAGATGGTTTTATCCACTTAGGAGAGAACTCGATCCAAGCACAGATATCCAGTACAGAGACTCCTTAACTTCCTGATGAATCGTTACTGCTGAGTTTTACTAAAGCTCGCAGAGCCGCTCATCTCATTATAAACTAACAGGAATAGTCAAGTGAAGCAGCGCGAGCTTGATTAACTTGCTCTGCTAACATGCTAGCCAATAAGACCACACCACCGGCATCGCTTGTTTCTCTTTTATACCAGTTTCAGTATCAGCATCTACCCTCGACAACAAGAATGAGGCCATGTTGAATCGTGCTAACCGACTCTACACGGTTTATACTCTCTCTCCCTACAGCTATCTCGCTAACCAAGTCACCGGCTACGATGTAAACGCTGGCTAGTCAGCGTTAGCCCGCGTTAAGCTAAATTCGGTCACTAGGAAACGCAGCTCGAGCTCTACGCAGCCAGACGCACGCAAACCTCCCAAATGTTAACCCGTTTTATTGAATACTGGTCATTAACTCCGGATAAAGCGAGTAATACATGTCAGGAGATATATTATCGGTGTAAAAGAGGCCTTTCCCGGTAGGCCGCGCCCGCCGCTCCGCATGTTACATCGAAGCAGGTTCCGGATTCGAACTGAAAATTCACCACAAAACCCCGGGTCGAAAAGCCGACTACCGCCGACACCACTGCCGCCGGAACCGCGGCGTCTGTCCGCACCAGCAAGGCCTTCGACTCACCTCGACATCTCGGCCCTTGTTTTTAAAGCTCTTAATGCGATGGTTTTCCAAGCCGGCGTTTTCTGCCATGGCTGTGTGTGTATGCGTGTGTGTGTCCTCTCCGTGTGTAAGTACGACTCGCGGAGCTCCGCTCAGGCACTCTACTCGAGAAGCAAGCCGCGAGCTAACAGAGGTGACAGCATTATTTTTTTCCCCCACCGCTATTCCGAGAAGACCCGCCTCCTCCCGATTGATTGGCTGCAGAAACCTGGAATCCGATTGGACTGCTTAGGGTTGCGCGCAGAGTTATGAAGCAGGAGCCAATCAAGCGCAGAGGGTAGAATAGCAAAGCCAATCCAGGCGTGGAAGGCGGGATGAGTCGGAATATATTGGGAAAAGAAAATAACTCGACGTAACGGAACGTTATGGGGCAGGAACGGAGGCGCTCTAAAAGGGGGAGGGGCGAAGGCAAGGATTTCTCTTCGTATGTTGAAATCACCAAACTTTTTTTCAGACGCACTTTTTTAATGTTCCGTCACGCTAATTTGGACCTAGCTAAAACTGTACTGTTTAGCTGGAATACAGTAATCGTTACGCAATGATAAACACTACAGAAGTTAGCCAAGATGCTAAAAGCGGTTCAGCACATCATTTACGTCAGTCCTGCGTAGATGTTGCGCATGTTCCACCTGACTCGCTTATCCATTGCGCCAAAAATGTTTAAAAGGATGCGTTTAACGCAGTTTGGATAAAACACAATATTAAATCCTTCCCCGATGTGTTACACAAAACCTATGATTATTTAAATTCTCTCACTCACACACGCATTGTGTTTGTTTACACAGTATATATAGCACATTTTTATACATTTATTTCTTAAATCACGTTTCTAACATTAATTTCCCTTGATTAAAAACAAAATTATATTCCAAGAACAAACTTAACTATAGCGTGTGGACATAAACATGATTTTTTTTATTATTATTATACTAACATATCACACAAACATCCCCTGCCTAATCAGTGCACAGTGTATCTGAGGGGAACCTTAAAATAAAATGTTTCACAAAAAGAAAAAATACAGAATAACTTAAAACCCAAATATAGCTTTTTCCACTGCAACCTTTTACATCTTGTTTATTACATTATGTTAGTTGCATTAGTCAAGCAAATCTATAAAGACATAAAAAGAAAGACAAATATTAAACAAAACGTATTGAATTAACCGATAGTACTGTCTTATGATATTTGGTAAAACCACATGTTTGTCACTTCTGTATAAGCACATGTAAAACAAAATTTAAAATTAAGACATGGCTTGTTTTGTACTAATGCAGTACAAAGATTTTTGTTTAAAAAGATTCAAGAACACATAGTCACAAAATCTCATTCCGTAATTGGAAATTTCTCTAACATTGCAAATATTCACGTTTTACTTTAGGTCCGTTATAATGTTTCATTGTCAGTTGACTGATTTAACTCATTTAGAGGAAGAGGATCCTTTATAATAGGATCAGGTTAGATTATTGTTCAAATGTATAGATTTTTTTTTAAAGCAGCACATTATTTGTAATCCAAGACAAAGTGCAAAGAGAATTTGGAGGATTTCTGTGCAGACGCACAAATAAACAGTCCTTATAATGACTTTTTTTTTTAAATACAGAAAACAAGGCAGGGTTGAAGCATTCTGACTGTGAAGAGGAATGAATTCTACATCAGAAAAAATTACTGAAGGTATAACACTGGTCAGATGCACTTTTGAACTGGCAGAGTAAAGCATCAACCATGTAATCACGAGCATGTTGTTTCAACCGTCAGACTTCCCCAGAGGTATAGTAGTGGGAATTAGACACGATGACTGCTGTCTGGAAAGCTGATGTGCTCAGAGTCGCATGAGGATCAGAAGATCTGCTGCTCAAAAAGAATCTTTTGGTAGCCTTGAGGGGGTGGATGGTAGAAGTCACTAAACTGACAATCCAAAATCGCACTGTCGTCCACTGCATGATGGGAAAATCAAAACAGAAATGAAAAAAAAAATTAAATCAGGTTCATGTCATTTAAGCAACTTAAACAAAGTATGCAAAATCTTAATGTTTCAAATGCTGCTTTGTACTACAGCGCTCCTAGATTTAATTCTGATTGGTTAGATGGAGATGATTAATTTTCTGAATGAAAAAAATAAATAAATAAATAAATCGACTGTCGAAATAACAGCTGCGTTTAAGATTAAACACACACAATGTGACGAGAACTTACAAGACTTGGAATAAACAGCTGTCTGTCCATAGAAAACCACTTGTTATAGTAAGCCTAATCAGAATAAGACTTCAATTTGCTAGGAAGCACAAGGATTGGACTTTGGAGCAATGGAAAAAGGTCGGATGAGTCCAGATTGAGCCTATTCCAGAGCGATGGGCACGGCAGGGTAAGAAGGGAAGCGCACGAAACGATGCACCCGTCATGCTTGTGTAGTACACTGTACAAGCCTCTGGAGACAGTGTTATGATCTGGGGATGCTTCAGTTGGTCAGGTCTAGACTTAGCAACGGTATGTGTCAATAAAATTAAGTCAGCTGATGACCTGAATGTACTGAATGACCAGGTTATCACATCTATGGAGTTTTTCTTCCCTGAGGGCACAGGATTATCTGAGGACCCAGATTGTGAAAGCATGGTTCTCGGAGTATGAGAAATCATTTTCATACATGACTTGTCACGTCGCTGTAATCAACGCTAAAGGTGGTCGAATAAAATCTTTGAGTGTGCATCTTTATTTTTCATTTCGCCAGAAAGTCTATGATTTGCTTCTACAGTAAATATTCAGTTGTTATGAATAAACCTTGATTTTAGAAAACTTGATAGGACACTCTTTCAAGTAATTCAAGTTCTACTGTACGTGTCAAAGAGCTGAATAACGAGATTCTCTAAAGAAAGTGCATGTCGTGGGAAAAAACAAAAAAACCTGTTTCCACAACACGCTGACTCACCATATACTACAGGAAAGACTGTTCCTCGAATGCCTGATGCGGGGCAGTTCATGTTCTTCCCATTTAGGTATAAATTCATCTCAACATGGTCGTATGAAACACCCTGCAAATGTACGGAGACAAACTAAATTAAGTTTAAGGGACACAAACATTGTCATTTAACAAATAGAAATGTATAACAATGAATATAATGTACACTGCAACATAAGCACTGAGATTGACCTCCGACTTGCAGTTGCTTAGGCACCAAGTACATGGCAGCACTACAGCCAGCTTTAATGATCTTAAACGAGTTTCCTTGTTTCCCCTGAAGAGCCTTGCTGCCTCAGAAACTCACCACTACGTCTCCTTCCTGTGGCAGGCTGTTCGCCGGTAATCGATTCCTCTCCTCGTTATTATGGTACACGGTTCCGTCTTGCCGAAGCACCAGGCTGTGTGCGTCTCTGCCCATTGGGACTTGGTTAAGGTTAGCTTTCTGTGTAGCCACCCCTACACCCCAAATACCTGACGGAGGCAAAGGGGAAATAATTACCAACAAAATGTTAGGTGTGTTAAAAATTTTATCAGTTACAATTATCTATTCCGAGTAGTGTTTTTGTTCAATAATTGTTGGTAGGGGGACAGATGTGGCTCAGACGGCCTGAGACTCGCAGGTTTGAGCCCAGGTTGCCACTTTTGGGCCCTTGGGCAAGGCCCTTAATGCCAAAATTACTCTCCTGTTGCTGGTCCCAAAGTCCAGACGAGAAAGGAGGAAAATTGAGTGGTGGGCTAGAAACCTGGCCTTGTAAAAGCTATAGAACTATAGAACTGAAAAAAATAGTCCCCAGAGGCTGGACTTCATGGAACTTTTCAGTGACTTTGCTGTAAGAAAAGTCAGGCAACTTGCATTTGGACCTAAACATTAATCAGAAAACATGACTGAAATAAGCTATACATGTGGGTAAGCTGCTTTATTATTATTAAGATTATTTTTTATTACATACGCTATGCAGTATTTCAACTCTCCAAACATTTAATAATATGGTAACAGCAACATGGTAACAAACCGCAGCCACTGGATGCAGTGCCAGTCCCAAGCTCGGATAAAGTGGAAGGGTTGTGTCAAGAAGGGCATCTGGGTTAAAACCTGTGCCAAGTTGTGTGCGGATCAGGTGGTCAGCTGTAGCGACCCGACGATGGGAGCAGCCAAAGAAAACGACGACAACAACCATGGTAGTAGGCACGATGGGTAGGTTCTATGGCACTTCAGTGAGCACCATGGCAACATGTGCCATGATTTGAAATTTGCATTTTATGGTCACATTGGATACATGAATAGAAAACAGAGCATGGCCTGGATGGGACTACAATGATAGATTTGTGCAAGGTTGTTTCACTTGGATGTTTAATCTGTGTCACTACACGGCGAATGGCCAAGCACCTATTTGAAATCACTGCTGATGTACTGAACAGGGCTGTTCAAATTCAGTCGTATTGTGTTAGACCAGCCTGTAATTCACTAACACGCCATCTCACCTGGCGTTTAACAGATTAGTCGAATTCGATGTGTTCGAGTATAAAAAAAAAAATCAAACTGCGCTGGACATTTTAGGACTGGATTTGACCAAATATGGGACCCAATTTGGAAACAAAGTTGTTCCACTGTTTATAACTGTCTAAATGCCTGGCCTGACCAGGGGTGCACCTCCACTTACCTGTGGACTGAATCTTGAACTCAAAGTAGCTTTTGTTTTGATGGAGGGGAGCGTTTGCGAGGCAGGCCCCTGTGCCACATATTCTTCTGCCACTTTTTACAATAACCACATCAGTGCCTGGAAAACAGGAGACATGTTGACGAAATGGAAATGGAGGAAAAACACACAAAGAGATCAGCAGCCTGAGATAAAGCACAGATCTGTGTAGATAATGCGCAGGCCAGCACTGTATACAATGTTGCTGGACTCTCGGCTGGTGTATAAAAACATACCATAAATGTTTAATGCTTATAATCTTCTCCCGTATAGAATGTGATCTGGATGAACACTACGTCACAGCTCTTACCCATGTGACTGGTGTCCAGCTGCACTGTGGGCATTTCTTTCAGCGCGACGTGTCCGGAGTTTCCGCGGTCACAGCAGTCAAAACAGCAGGAAAACAAACCAGCCATGATGACAATAAAAACACTCACGTTTTACCACTCTCAGGCGTTTCGTCCGGAATCTATCGGTGTCCTATAAAAAAATAAAATAAAGCTACTTGTTTACCGTTCCAGCGGAGGTCATGTTGCCCCCGGATTCACATCCGTACTTGTAAATATCCGGATATGACGTAAGTGGAGTGCACGAGCAAGAGAAGAGAAACAGCGACACCTAGTGGTGTCATTTATTATTATTATTATTAGTAGTAGTAGTAGTATTATCATCATCAACATCATTATTACTACTACTATTAGGGCCCAAGCATTATGACATTAGGGCCCTAATAATAATAATAATAATTTCTGTTAATAATCATAAAAACTGTGACATAGTGCCCAAGGAAAAATTAGAGAAACAGCGACATCTAGTGTCCTTCATTATTATTATTATTATTATTAGGGCCCAAACACTATGACACAGTAGTGCGAAGCGCCCTAATAATAATAATATTAATCAAATTAAAAATAATAATAATTACTATTTACAATTACCAATAATAAAACTTACAGTGCACAAGCAAGATAGGAGAAACAGCGACATCTAGTGTCATTTATCATTATTATTTTTTATTCTTTTTAATTATTATTATTATTATTATTATTATTATGAAAAAATATATTCGCAGACTAACATTTGACAGACAAAAAACTCCACAAATTCAAAGTGACTTTTGATTAAAGTCAAACTTGATTATTATTAATAATGATTCCATTAAGGAAGGTAGATTTTGCACCAACTTTTGCAAGTGCAGGAGGATTTTACACATAATCCAAAGAATCGAATTGATCTAAGATCCAAGAAAAGAATTTCTCAAGTAAGGGGAGTACGGCTAAAACTAACTGCTCGTGCACTTGAGCTCATTTAAGAAAATTCAAAACAATAATTTGATTTACTTTGATAGATGTTAATCTGTTGGAAGGATTATTCAAGATGACAGTGCTGGAGAAAGTGTGACAAAAATGAGTCAGACTCAGATTAAACCGGTGTGACCTCACAGGCTTAACTTAGGGTGAGTTTTGCATGGCAACAACATCTCATGGGGAAAAAAGCTTTCACGCTTCACGAGCTGTATTCATATTTAATGACCTGCTTTAGTGGCTCATGAGTGAGTTTATTTGTAAAGTATTCCAAAGTATTTTTGCCTAACCTCACTCGATATTATTTTTATTTTTTTAGTAAAAAAAAAAATCTGCACGGCAACAATCGCCATGATGACGCTCGCGAAGCGCCCTAGTAACTGGCGCGCGCCCTTTCTGTCCAATAGAAGCGCGCTGCGCTCCATCCCGCGCGCGCACACCGAGCCTCAAACTGCAACCAAAGGTTGTGTTTTTTTTGTCGGGATTTTCCGTTTAACCTGATATATTTTTTATATGCAAAAGGTCTTTCGGGCACCCCGTAAACAGATGGCGAGGTAAATGGACCCGGACAAGGTACAGTAGGTCGGTGCTGTGTGATCATGATGATGATAATAATAATAATGATGTGCCTGTCTGCTGTGAGGGTTTCATCTTTTCCAGGTTGCGATTTTTTTTTTAATCTCCCTTAGCTACAGGCTGAGCTTTGCTTCCTCATAGCAGCAGCAGTGCATTGGTCAGAGATTTGGAACATCAGTACCAGTGGGTTAGATGATGCAGTTGAGAGATGTTGTAGTCTCACTTTGATGTCTCTTGCATGGGCTTCTTCAAACGACCGAGTTATTTCCAGAACGTCCATTTAGAGAAACATTGCTTTTCTAAGAATCTTTTGGATTGCAGTCTAGCTGCTGTCACGGTTAAGATTCTTGTCTAGATTTCGCAGCAGGCTCCCTGAGGGCTCTGCTGCCATGTCAGCGTAAAAACACTAGTGTTGGGTCCCTACAGCCTGCAGCTGCACTTGAACCAGTCGCAGGTCTTTCTAAGAATTTTTTTCATTTAGCTGTAAACTTTTATCAACATTGTTTCTCGCTTTTGGTAGAGACTTGTAACTAGGGAAATATGAGAGCATGCACTTTTCGACACAACGAAAACGATATATAAAATGTAACTTATATAACTTTTAAAATATGTGTATGCAAGTTGGAGGGAAAATATTCAAAGTGCACCGTGCTCAGAATTAGCACCACAGTTCAGTCTGTGGTGCTATTTATTTAGCAAAAAAGTTGCAGGCGTGGACATGGCATAAGCACAACTCGCGTATGTTTCTTTAGTAGAATGCAACTTACACAAACGCAACATGAAATTTTTATCAATCCGGATTGCGTCATATCTGCGCGTATTTAGACCTGCACTGTGGTTATGGACTTAAAAATAAGGAACTGAATCAAAACGCGCGCGCAAAACGAAAGGGGTGCCATTGCGCGCGCATCTCTCCCTCTCTCTCAGCTGAGTCATCATCTCTGAAACGAGGACATCTAAATTTCCTCTCCGCAACCAGAATCATTATTTCTTGAAAACAAAAAAATAGTTTAAAAATCGCATTGCATTAGAATTCCTTGTTTAGTGAAAAGCTTTTAATGACGTCATAATTTCTAGGACTGGGTACTGAGCTACTGTATGTACTTGCGTTGTTGCTATAAGGTGGTGACGGTTTTGTTGTGCACTTCAAATATGTATATTTTACCTAGAATATGTTTTTTAAAACCATATAACAAAAAAAATTACAAATCTAAAGCCAAAGCTTGCAGTTTTGGGGTAAAAGCTACATAATAGATTAACACAGTACAGTACCAAATCAGAGAAAAGGAAAAATATAGTTCATTTCTTTTTTTGGAAAAGAGAAGGTGGTCTAGATGTTATGAGCCATGTGTACTGCTTTCACACATCCTTAGATACTGTTAGAATGAACACATGTATTTTACCTGCATCTATGTATACCATCCTAGACACAAACCACTAAATACAGTAAGCTGCATTAAGGATGCTTGGACTTTTGCTGTGCATTGCTTGCTTTTTCATGGCAAGTCAAACCTTTCACCATCCATGAGCATCATCTTGTCTCTTAAACAGAACTGAATCCAGTGACAGCTTTTAAAAAGACTGCCTTACTCCATTGACTAATCCAATAATGTTTTATTTTTT
>JAOVVA010000028.1:8739776-8760826 GCA_028565275.1 Leiocassis micropogon | reverse complement strand
TATAATATAATATAATATAATATAATATAATATAATATAATATAATATAATATAATATAATATAATATAATATATAGGCCTATGCCTGATTTTATCCTGTGATGTGAAGTGAGGTAATACAGTATTAAAAATATTTTAGGTTGCATGTATATCAGTCAAGTCCAGAATAAGTTCTTCAACACAAAACAGGACATTTCTCAGAAAGTAAAGATCTTTTTGGAATAATGTAACTGGGAATTCATTAATGTTAGAGACACTCGAGCTGAGATGCTGAGGATTAGAGCCGTGCCTGCTCTCTCTCTCTCTCTCTCACACACACACACACACACACACACACTCTCTCTCTCGCTCTCCAGCGGTACGAACTCAAACCCGACCGGAAGTCCCGCCCCCTCGAGCTCTACCTCGATGATGTAACCCCCCTGTCCAAATTTAGCACGTTGTTGATGCCTCAGAAGTTTTTCCTCTGGCTGAGAGCGCTGTCCGTTACTCGACGTCACCACTATCCTGTTATTATTGTAAACAGTCTAGCCGTTTCTTTACCGAAGCCCTCCACTCAGGCATCCGCTTCTTTGTTCGCAAAGTCAAGCCGGTAGAGATTTAAAGCGAACTACAGGGGCTGTTAATTAATAAACCGGTACGGGTGATATAGGGCTCTATATATGAGCAACATGTGTGAAAAAAATGCTTTTCATTTTGAGATTGTCGCGAAACCTAGCGCTCTTGTCCTCAGTTTGAATGTGAGCTCTCATAATAATAATAATAAGATCATGATAATGATGATGAAGGGGAAAAACGGCACTTCGGATTGCGCATAAATAATCAAAATCAAAAGCATGCACTCAGGAGGAAAAGATAATAATAATGTAATTCAGACTGACATCATTAACGCCTAAGCAGTTCATTTTACTCAGTCCTTTTGTGTCAAACCGGAGCCTCTACCTAACCTGCCCCCAAACCCGTAAACAATATTGGGAGCAAAAAAAAATACATATGCATATTAATGTCTATATACAATATAAATTTGTACTATTATTACAATTATTATTTATTTACACCGGACAACTGTAATGCGCTGTGCTTGTTTACCTCACCGGCTCCTGGAGGAATTTTGATAATGAGCTAGATAACAACGCTACAACTTTCATCCTCCAATGCACGAACACACACACACACCTATAGCTATGTGACAACAAAGCGCTTTCTTTTTTTCTATTTCGCGACAAACGCACAGAGGATAGAGAAGGAGGAGGAAGAGGAGGAGGCGGGGGGGGGGGGTAGAAAAGCCGAAAGCTTTGTGATTAAATAATGATACTTACTTCAAAGGTGAATGAAGAGAAAAACCTGGAAAGCGGCGCTATAGGCAAAAACCCCCATCACACTGTAACGTGCAGCCGAAAATCGGAAATAATATTCCAGCAAACTGGCACACCGGGCTCCGGTTAGCGCGCGCGCGCCAGTCGAGGCGGCTGTATTCTCTCTCTCTCTCTCGCGAGCGCGCGTTCTTTCCTTTTTTTCTTGCAATTATACGCCAAGCTTCAAGGAAGTTGTCCTTTTGTTCCAGCATTTATACATTGCGTCAATGTTGCGAAAAGAGGAGGCGGAGCGGTGGCACTTGGAGTAACGAGAGCGAAAGAGAGAGAGAGAGAAAGAGAGAGAGAAACACAAGCACACGACCTTATGTACACAAACCCAGAAATCCTCCACCCTAACAAAACCGGCTCGCTCGGGTCACGTGATCCAGCTCCAGCAGAGCTCGCACCCGGGTCTACGCAAAGTTAGCGCGGAGCCTTTTCTTTCTGTCTTTTTTTCTTTCTTTCCCGCTTGGGGTTCGTGTACACACCGCTCACGGGAAATGAGTAGACCAAGTGGCCTGGCAAAAATTTTAACACCTATTCAGTCCGTGATGGAAAAACTGAACGCGGTGAAAGCGAGTACGCGCGTGTGCGTGCGCGCGCGCGCGTTTCTACGTATATGTGTGTGAGAGAGAGAGAGAGCCGGCGTGTGTTGTGTTGGCTGTCAGCACTGAGCGCGCGCACCCTGCCGAGGGTTCAACGCGCGAAGAGAAAGCGCTTCCTCCGGGTTCATGATGTCTGTCTGTGCTGTTTGAAGTAGTAGAGAATGTATTAAACGGTGCGCTCATTGGCTTCCCCTATAGCTCGCTGTTACAGCCGAGTTGCATCACGAAGTTTGCTTACCGCTCTGCTGTCAATCGTTTTTTTTTTCCTTTTTCCGGCAAATAAACACTACTGCTGTCCCTAAGGTAATTAGGCGCGTTCAATGTGTCATTATTATTATTATTATTATTATTATTATTATTATTATGTAACGTTATTCAAGACGATATTTATTTATTTGTTTGTTTCCTTGTTTTGTTTATTTATTAGATTTTTAGGTAGCTATTTTCCCGCTGCTTTTCCATAGAACATGCACGGTTTGAAATCAATCTAAACATCCTAAAGATTGTACCAATCCCGAGAAAGCTTGAAGTTCCTCTATATAGAACCTGAGAACAAAGGGTTGCCCTTACAGATGAGTTTCTGAGAACCCGTGCACCCAAAAACTCCCTCTTTTTTTAAGAGTGCCGTTATGTCTAGGTATACGCTGTGATCTTTTAAGTGCAGCTATGTAGTGTTGTGTGAAGTGTGGAAGCAGTAACAGGTGGCTGTCCGAATCTAAAAACAGGCAAATTGCTTAAGGTTTTCCACTTGACTAGGCATTATTTCTCATGTAGGATCTTTATGGTTGTTTCACCGCCATTCAAACGCGATACAGTGAAATGAGCAGAATTTGAGTCTTGGCGGAGGTAAACAACCTCTCTAATAAGTCAGAACTAACAATGGACAGATTGCTTATAAGATAAAGGCGTCATTTCTTTTAACATTACAGGTCACGTGTCATTAGGCCGGCCGAATGTGCAACAGGATTGAAACTACTGCAATTCAAAAACATACCAATATTTTTTTTTCTGAATGAACTTTCATTGTATAAGAATTAAAAGCATGGAGCAAAACAATTCACAGTGTGTGTGTGTGTGTGTGTGTGTGTGTGTTTTAATAGCACCAGGTGGTGGGCCTATAAATCTCACTGAGCATGGTGTCACCTGTCAGTCGAAATAGGTGGATATGTTCCCTGACAAGTCCATTAATACTTGTTGTGTAGATGCAGATGTATCAGACAGATCCTTTTTGACAATGAATTATTTTGATGCCTTTTTTTTTTTAAAAAAGAAAAGCTGAAATACGAACGTTAAAGAGTAATCGGATATAACCTTACTGCGTAAGCTAATAAATAGCCTAGACTCACAGAAATAAAGGTTTTAAAGGTACTTTCCTAACTGAAACAGTCTTTACAGGTACTGGAAAGGTGCACTCGGGGTTAGTTTAGAGTAACGATTCCATATCACTAGTCCAAATATTCCAAACTGTTACCAAAAAAAGTTTTTGTTTACATTCACGTTTCTAGATAAACCTTTCACACTAAAACCAAAACAGATGTCACCGGAAAGGTATCACCCCAGCGACATGGAAAAATCTAGTTTATTAATGAGTGTTAAATGATTTTTGCGCACCTCTTTTACTTTCCTATAAGCTGTGAAAGTCCGATTTTTTTTTTGCCCGATTAAAGTTGCAAAAATTTGTAACCGCTTTGCATTTCAAGATGCTTATATTAAATTAAGCATGTTATCACAGAGAGCGGGTTTGACATGGCTTTAGAATTTCGGGAACGAAAACTCACACATTGGACTCAATCAGATGACATTATTCTAATCGCTTATAATAATATTCAGACGTCTATTAATCCGATACACACTGGCTTCAAACACTTACGCGTTGTATGGTTGTGTCGTGTTAAAACAAAGCTTCTGGCAGGAGTTTCTTTCTTCCTTTATACTCCTTAAAAAAATCGTTGTGATGTTAAATGGCTTCAGCAATTTCGGATGGAGACGCGGGAATTGCAGCTGTTTTCAGAGAGTTATTTAAAAAGGCAGGCTGTCTAGTACCAGCGATGTCTTAAAAAAGGCAGGGACGTTCAGAAATTCTTCAAAACATCGACATTATTGATTGAAAACGGATAAAATGTGCGAGATAAAACAAAAACCACGAGCATTTTCAGAGAAGGGAAAAAAATCCCAAATGCAGCATAAAAATGTGAGAATAAATGCACAACAAAAATTGTGCTTGATTAATAATTAAGACTAAAGAGACTGATAGGAGAGAACAAAACTTAGGCATGAATAGACAGATCATTCAGACCGTGCAGAAATTAAGGTTCGGTTTGGATTTATTCTTTTTAATTTCATAAATCCAGTTTCAGCATGTTCGTTTGTAAAATGCTCAGCAGAAGTCCAGGACGTGCATTTTTTACCATAGTATGCTGGGTTAACTTTTCTTTAATAGGACACATCTTGTGTTCATTTGTTTATTCTGTGGATTTGTCCTACTAGAAATATGCAGAATGTCAATTTAAATGTAAATGCATAGGTTATAAATATGGCGACAAAAATGTATTTTATGAACTTTTGCAGGATAACAAACTGAATGTGACTAAATGACATTATTGGAAAAATGTTCTCACACTGATATTTTTGGGGAAATATCCTGCTTGTGCATTGTTTATTGTTTATATTAGGCAAAGTTTTTAATGCGCCGTTTAATACTCCGACTTAATTCTATATTCATTATATATCTATATAATAGTAGTTAAATACACAGACATATATAAACTACTTACCTCCATAATTGCATAGATTTATTTAAGGTCTTCTGCACTGAGCTGAGGCGGAGGTAAAACTGAATGTTCAGCTAAACACCTCCACCAGCAGAACAGTAGCCGAGTTATTGGAGTAATGACTCACAACAATTACTGTACTAAACCTGAAATAGCATAAATATTGTCTTTCATGTTTTTTCCCCTCTTGGTGAGTCACAAGCTTGCACTATTGCGCCGTATTCTTGAAATGACTGACATGGTAATGTAGGCCATAACAGATGAGTATGTGAAAAGTCACATTGTATCGGTTTAACTCCGAACCTTACTCATCCTCAATTTAACTCTTCATTATAAATACGGTCAATTTTTCGAAATATAAAACCAACAGACCAGTGTTTATCATGATCTCACTTAGCTTTACCTATTACAGTGTTCATTTCATTCAGTCATTCATTCCAGCAGTAATCACATTAGGTCTAATAAATAATTTGGGTGCACTAAAATAACTATAACACGTCAATTTTATGTCTATCTATATATATATTTTTTAGTTTTTACATAAAATATGTACAGTCCAGAAAAGTTTCTAGAGTCCAGAAAAGTTTGAACACTCCAGCTAAATAAACCCAATCACCCCACCACACACTCACACACACACACACACACACACACACTCAAAATAATAATAAGCACACCCTCCTGTGTGGAATTAACCCCTACACTTGTCAACTCAACACTGTAAAAGTTTATTCAGCTCGAAGGGTTCATTCTGATGGGTAATCTAGGCCTCACATGGTCATTAGGCCTGTTAAGATGTAATTCCAGTCACATTCAAATTCAAATATCCTGCTTGCACTCGCCTGTCGTTTCGACACAGGGTTGCCAGATTGGGCGCGTCCCCTCCAAATATATTTTAGATAATTTTTCATCTAAATGGACTCTAGCCTTTCCTTCATGTATTGCTAGAGATCATATATTCTGGACAGGTAAAAAAAAAAAAAGTAAAGAAGATTGTTTTTCCT
Organism: Leiocassis micropogon; assembly: GCA_028565275.1. Taxonomy (NCBI): domain Eukaryota; kingdom Metazoa; phylum Chordata; class Actinopteri; order Siluriformes; family Bagridae; genus Leiocassis; species Leiocassis micropogon. Next base: position 8,755,091 of record JAOVVA010000028.1, on the reverse strand, counting down.
AACTGTTCCACTTAATGACACCCGTACAAATTTCTCCATACACTTGGGTTATTTTTAAATATTCTTTATGTTTTTAAAATTTTTATTTAAACCCATCTTAGAAAGAGACAATAGTTAAGTATCAAAATATCCTTTAAATATCTCTATTTTTCATTTCACTTTTATATAGCTAAAACGACAAGAGCCCATTTGGAGAACAGGACATCCAGACAGGTGTCTTATGGCCTTCCGTCTCACAACTTGTTCATGTCCGATCATGTATTGCCATCTCTGATATCACAACCGTTCCAGGCTTGTTCCCAGTTTCAGGATCAGATTCCTATCCTGTTTGGATCCCATTATACTCGTCAGTGTTAATTCCCATATGGTGCGTTTGGAGCTCATGTGAATTTTAAAAGTAACTTCTGGTTCTCCTGTGTGCTGATTTTTAGTTACATAGGCGAGATTGAGATCACTGTCAGTCTTGAAGAATCCCAGACCTGGGGTCAGGTTGCACCATGTCAGCTCTAATCTCAGTCACAGCAGTATGACAGTCAGGACTGATCCAGGAGCAGTGTTTCCACTGTGTGATGCTTCAAACGAGCAAGACCTATTTATAAAGAGTTGCTAGCCTCTTCAGTTTCACTGTCCGCTCTCCATCCCTATACTGCTGAGCATTCAGGAGGCTTTTACCTCGCCAAACAAGAAAACGAATCCAAGGAGGTTGTCCAAGCGTTTGACATAAACAGAAAACAAATACAGTGGAAACGGCATGTGGCAAGGTTAGAAGGTTAGAAGTGCTTGTGTGTTGGTTTGTGCCTGCGTGACTGGGGGAGTGTTAGTGTGGTGCACTACTTTCATAAACAGACTGTTAATACATGCTGAGCATAGTTGGGAACTTACTTTATCTTTGTTTAAAAGTACTTAACATCGAAAATGTCACATTTGTACAGTATCCAATGTTTAAAAAACTCTGCTCATTCATTTAGGTGTAATGTGGAAAGTGTTTTAAAGATGCGATCAGAAATTAACTTTTTTTTTGAGAAGGATATCTCAGTTAAAATTGAAGTTTAATAATGTTTGTTAAAAAGTTGAAAACAAGGAGATGGCTCTATTTGCGTGTCAATTCTTTTACACCAGCATGGAGGTGTTGTAACCTAAGTAGCACAAATGCATGGTTTTGTTGGTTTGACTTTAGCTGGAACACAGAGTAAAGTGTGTTTTCAAACCACTGCCTGTAATTTTTACAGATTCACATGTCCTAGTGTCATCACACAGAGGAAGAACAATATTAGATTTATGGCTCCAATGAGGTGCCCAAGAGGCCTGAATTTTAGAAACCATCTGTAGCTTCTCTACATTTTACTGCCTAGTTTCATGGCTATGTTATGTGTGTGTGTGTGTGTGTTTATACAGGCATTTTGAGGAAGTTAATGAGTAAAAGTACAGTGGTTAGAGATACCTCCTGCTGTCATGACCTGAACTAGGTCAGAATCCAAACAGAGAGATCACTGAGTTAGAACGCGGTCCCCTCTGCTAAAAGAAAAAGAATAGAGTGAATATTTTCTTTCCCTCTCATTCTCCTTTGCTCTCTGCCTCTTTTTTGCCATGGAATGATAATTAGATAGTAAGGCTGACCTACATGTCCCCGTAATGAATTGTGGGCTGCTCTTCATTTAAGTGTGACATCTTGCCAGCAGGGGGAAGGCCAAGGGTCCCTGTCACAAGACACAAGAACCAGAGACACATGAAGAACCGCCCTGACCAGCACCCACTCAGCCTCGTGGGAACTGTGGAGGAGGACTTTATGGAAATGCAGAAGAAAAAAAAAAAAACATGTAGTAGCCTCAGGCCATCTTGCTGATTTTATTTTCTTCCAGGCAGCAAAAGCTTAAAAGGCTGGTTCAACAGTTCATACTATTTATCAGCTCAGGCTTGTTTGTGTCCGATGTTGAAGTTACGAAGCTACTGTAACGGTAAAACGCAAACGATGTTTATCTCAACCAAATCTTTTTGATTTGTCACAAAACCATTCCTTTATTTTATAAGTATAGTTACTTATAAATGTTATAAGTAGAATTACTGATTAGAATGTTAAAAAAATTATATATGTTAAGTTTAATTTATAAATAATATAAAAAGCTTGAAATAGTCACAATTTTGCTCATACATTCCAAATAGACTGAAACGTAACATATTCAACATATTCCCTTATGCATGGATACATATTTCATTTGTTCAGTAATTTAATAAACATATAATCAAATGTAATGTGGTCCAGATCCAGGAAATAAACAGTTTCTATTCAGAATAAAAGTTCATTTTATTACAGAACTCTATCGGAGCAATAGTATTGTACAGCTAACAGTAAACTAAAGTTTGAACCTGGCTGTCTGAATTAGTGTGATGACCCACCACTTAGCTATTATGAATAGCATGCATATTAATGGCATTATAAGGGTTACATTTCTATCCAAGCTGAGATAGATACCATATATGCACACACACACTACACACACACACACACACACACACACACACACACACACACACTGTACTCAATGTTGGGAATCCCATGCATCCTGTGCTCAGTCAGCTTGTCTCTGAGTTAATTCATGAGGTCAAATGCCATAGTAAACCCGGTCAGCTTCAAATACGCCAATACGCCAAATACGCTAACTGGATCTTGGACCCAACACACATTAAAGGTGTGATTCATAATTTTTTCATGGGTTTTTATTCATTTATTTATTTTTTAATATCCATATAATTCTAATGATAACTTGCAAATAGATCAGGATCATTTGTGTACTTAAGGCTACTGAAAACTTCTTTTATGGCTCAGAAATTATGTCCTTTCAAGTTCTAACATCTCAAAACCTCCCCATTGAATTTAAAGGACATATGTAGTTTGAGATGAAAAGGCCGGGTCATTGCCTGTGTCAGAGTAGGGCTTTACTTAAACAATTTACTGCTTCTTTAAATGTAAAAACATGAAAAAAATTTACACTTTCAATAGCTGTTACAGCCTTTTCTGGTATGCAGTGTTTTTGCATTTTATAGTTTACAGTAAATCAATGTATAACAAGGTCTTAATTATTACAATACAAGCAGCAATGCTGCAAGATGAACATGTAACGAACGCCACCACTAGCAGTACTAAGAGTTACAAAAGAAACAGTTACAACAGAAGTTCCGCTATTACATACTGTAGCAGACTGTTTGTGTTTTCGGGCCGGTTCAGTAGCAGGAATCTCTCTGGCATGACTTGCTAACAGAGGCAGCTGTGTGGCTCACAGACAGACACACACACTTACACACCCATGGTGTCTGTAACCACCCCCCAGCTGTTCCCTGACTGCATGTCAGAGCTGCCACAGCGAACGCGAGCGTGAATGCCAAAGATTCTAGCTTCTGACATACCCTCTCTCTCTCCCTATAGCCCTCCCCCCCATTCACCTAGCAGACGGGCGCACGAAGAAGGGAATGTACCTAAATGGGCACACTCCCAAACTATTTGCAATTGCTTATGATGCTCGCCAACCACACCAAAGGTTTAAACTGGGGAGGTGTTTCAAACACAAGGATGCCATGGCATTTAGCTGTCTTTTAAGAAAGGCCTTCAAAGACGGCCATATCTCCAGCTGGGTGCTCAGATTAAGCTTAGAAATGAGCAATGGTGTTTCAGAGCTGTACAAAGCTAAAGGGATCGCTGGGAAGGTGATTAGGAGCTGTTTAGATTTAGTTGTTTAATGCTGTAGGTTATTTTTTAAGGAATGTACATCGTTCTTAATGTACCACAAGAGTCACGTATATGAAAATCTATGAGGTCTAAAAAGAACTGATGACTCCTTTTTAATAAGACTGTGATTCTGTATGTTAAGTTAAACTTTTTGTCAAGAAAATTAATTAAATCAAATCCTATTATCACAGTAGCCCTTACTTAAAAGCATTAACTAGGTCTTAATTTATCTAGGCCTTTATTTGTTATCATGCCCTGTTTTTCCTTTGTTTACTTTTTTTTTTTTTTTTTTTTAAACTTAAATCTTCAAATTATTACAATTTTAATATACGTCCTAAACAATGATCTCACGTTACGGTCTCGCCATGAGTTGGTTTATTCTCTTTATTAAGGATCATAATAATATCCTGAAAACTTGCATAACCGAGTATGATGAAGTGATATAGCAGTCACGTCATCATCAGTCTTGTGCGATCTCATATTGACTAGAGCACAGCTGGCGTCAAATAAGATGCTATGTTAAAGTGGGACGTTTGTCAATAAAAAAGTATGCTAACTACAAGACCTATCAGCATGTGACATAAACTCTCAGAATAAACACGACAGCTATCGGATCAATTGTTAGCCATCAAAGTTAACACAATCAGACACATGGACATCTTTCTCCCAGAGTGCATCCCTCATCAACCAACACTGGACATTTATCAAAGTAATGCATTAATAAGTGAGCAATTACAAAATCATATTACATTGTACTGCATGGTATATAATACTGTTTTCATTTTTATTATTATTATTATTGTTGTTCCCTTAGTAAATAACAATTCTCCTAAACTATTGCATATTTGTATGCACTTACTCAATACTCCTTATTACCTCTATTCCATTACACATCCTCCTTAGCATAAATTATTTATTATACACTAAATCTTGTAGCTCAGTTTACTCCCTAATCCATTTCTTTTACTTATTTGCATATAAATGTTTCATGCTTTCACCAAGACAAATACCTCATATATGTAAGATGCCCCTATTTCTCATGCTGATAATGGTGACATGACAGTTATAAATTAATTAGACATATAAACTCTCATGGCATTTCTGTCGTATTTTGTCCTAAACTAAGTGCCAGAAACTTTTTCCTCTAAAGCGAAGTGAAAGAAGGGAAGAAAAACATGAACTGATGTGAGAAATTGAACAAGGAGGGACATGAGAGAGAGAGTGAGAGAAAGAGAGAGAGAGAGAGAGAGAGAGAGAAAGAGAGATAAAGAAAGAGAACAAAAGCCTGGGGTTACTCTCGGTGCATGAACTGTCATTTATATATTGAACATGAATCATCTTCATTGAAAGGAACCCACACACTGACCACAAACACATCAAAGCAGTCCAAAGATCAAATTCAACAGTGTGTATTGGATAAATTAAGCACATAGAGGTGTTTATACACCCATGTAAAACTCCCAGCCATCATGTTTACTGTCACAGGTGTTAAAATCTTCCTACACAGTTGTTGGTATTGAATTGCTTATACTGTATTATACAATGTATAATCACTTTATTAGGCTATGTTTATTACTGGCATTTTAATTAGAGCAAAACTAATGCAGTGAGCATAACATTTAGGATTCATTTATGTTTAAATATGAATATCATTAAGTCTGACACCTGGTTTTGCACGTCTGCTAAAAATCCTGCTACAAAAGACTATACCATGCTTAAAAAAAAAACAAAACCTGACAATACTTAATGAATGTAGAATAAATGATCTGCCACCTGTCATCTAAATATCGCGCTTCTCCTCTGATGTCAATTTGAAAAATGTATGATGTGCATTTGGATATGAAAGGCATTTGCAGATGAGATGTGGTCATTGCCCATAAAATGAATCAAACTATGCGCTTTTCAGTACAAATCCATCATGTCATCAATGCACTAAAAGCACACAAGAAGGCAATAGGTGGTCATGAGATGTGATCGTAGTTGAAAAATTGATTTTAGACAGCAACATATTAACGAGAGTGAAGATCCCTGCTGTATGTGATATTTCTCCCATTTGAACACAAAATGACCCGCAATATATTCACGTCAGGTATAGAAAATATAATTAAACACATTATCACAATAGTCTCTGTATTAGGGCTTTCAAATTCATTTGCATTAATTAATATTTCTACAGTAAGCCTATAGTGTTATTTTACAAAGGCCTAAGCATTTGCATTACTTAAACTATAAAAAGTAAAACATGTGTCAATTCCTAAAGCAAAGCAACTTACGAGAATTTATTAGGTAATATCATAATTTTTGCATAACTTCCAGATAAATTTTTTATTTATGAACTTACAGCAATGTTTTATTGACGTTGTTAATATTTAGCTAGAAATTAGTGAGAAATTAAAGTGGCGACGTGGTTGTAGAGGCCATGGGAGTGGTCACTTCCTGATGACTTCTCCCCTATCCTCTGAGCACAACGACTCACTGACTAAATTGATAAGGATGCAAATGATGCCAATCCTATAGTATGGGTTTTAGAGTAAATAATCTTTTTTTGAACAAGTTTTAAATCCTTGACAGATTCTGTAGTGTTAAACAGAGCTTGAACACCGATTACAATGATGACCAGAACACTAAACAGAGGAATATCTTTTGGCAGATCACTATTCAGCTCTCCAGTTCATCCTTCAACACCTAATCAATACTCTTTAGGGTTTTTTTCTTCCTCTTTCATTTAGGTTTACCACAAGCCATGACATGATCTTCTATTCTCAGATATGCTCAATAACTCAGCACACTTTATGTCTTATACGTTCATCCTACATAGTCCACAAAGTGACTGCTAGGAATGAATTACTTGAATGTAATATTGTAAGTGGTTAATTATCGCTATTATGTAGTTAAATATTGCATTATGTAATTTCAAAATGAATATAGAAATAAAGTATGCCATAAATGACAAGCATTTATTTAGGAACCTTTTTTTCCATAAACTGTACATAACACACACACACACACACACACACACACACACACACACACACACATATATATATATATACACACATATATATATATATATATATATATATATATATATATACACACACATGTTTATACATACTGTATATATTACATGCTAATGCAATAAGAATGAGGAAACCTTATTTTCAGAATCACTGATGTGATTTTCTCACCTTGCTCTACGTCATGTTTCTTTTTCTCAGGTCTCGGGTCTGTGTAAGTTCTTCCAACAGCACATGAAAGTGTGTGGAGCTGATCTTGAATCGGCAGGAGGGGGAATTGAGTTGTAGAGGATGCTAACAGCAGCCCACAGCACAGCCGTGTGGAGGTAGGGGGGAAAGCTCATCTCTGTCATCCCCTCAGAGAGAGGACACACCACTGCAACTCTACACCACGGCACCTCAGTGCAACCTCAGCTATTCCCAATAACACAACAGACTCAATCTCACACACACCCACACCCACACACCCCCTCCACACACACACACACACACACACACTCACAAGCACGTGTAAGTACTTTAACTGTTCCTGACCTCTAATAGAGAAGGAAAGGGAGAAAGCAAGAAAATTACATTAACCAAACAAGCTGAAACATATCATAATGTGGCCGAGTCAAGTTCCTACTTACTTCCTGTATAATTGTGCACAAATTTAAGTGGTGCTCATTATGCAAAATGGAATGCATTCTCATACAGGGTTTGGTATCTGTTCCAAGGAAACAAATTATGCTGTATGAAATGTCCATTAAAGGAAGACTTCATTCGTTTTCAACTTAACTTGACTATAATCCCCAATCGCAACCATGACATACAATTTTACTTGATTTGCTGTACTGAGATGAACTAAAAACCGGTTTACTTAAAATCTCACTCATAATTAAAGTCTCAGGGCAATTGTTGAATGTTGAAAAACTGAAAGATGAGAAAAAATGAAAATATTAACATTTTAACATTAAAGGTCTTACATTAAAGAAAGAAAAGTCGTATTAAAATGTCATTTGCGTTGCATGAGAATTTGCAGTTTCCGTGTATGATATGCATATAAAGTGACTTCATGCTTAGAAGCTTATTAATACCTTTGACTGAAGAACTGCCCTTGGACTCCCATTATGTGCAGTGTGTCAAGTAAACAAGATTTCAGTTCTTTTCTGAATACATGAAAAAAAAAAAATGTTGCACGAGGTAACCAAACTGACTCAGTACATGCAATGAAAAAAATTGTAAAGGTTGAAAAACCTGAGAGCATTCCTTTAATCTGTATAATAAGTATGTTAATTCAGAATCCAGAAAATGTGTGAATAAATATATACTGCTCAAAAAAATAAAGGGAACACTTAGTCCCGGTTTGACTTGAACCATGCATACACATATGAGAAGTCAAACTGGGACTAAGTATTCCCTTTATTTTTTTTGAGCAGTATTTATGAATATTGTTATTCTGACAACAGTCCTGGTGCTGACTGTGGATGTTAAAAGATAAACAAACAGACAAATAAAGAGTAGCTCAGAAGAAAAGAGGGGTGATTTGTGCAGATAAAATGGTGAGTAAATGTGTGTGAGTGTGTGTGTGAGTCAAGAGGGGTGGAAACCCAGTCTCTGGTTTCTACTCATACAGTTGATCATACCCCCAGTCACCTTTTCCATAATGTTTGAGTCCTGATGGCTTGATGAAATAATGACATCATGATGATACATGGATTAGCATAGTATGCTAGAATGGTGATACATGTCTGACTAAAACTACTACTAGGATAACCGGTGCTGGTGCATGCCTTGTAACAGTGCAGCAAGGTTGCTTCAAATACTCTATATTGCATGAAGGGCAGGTGAAAATGAAACTTTTTAGGTATGTAGGTGTTTTTTCATGTTCGGGTGTATGCTCGTGATATGCGTCCGTGTTTTACATAGTATGACACCCACGAGTCACGATCGATACTGAGTCACAGGCAGAGAGAAACACACACTTCTTTTTTTTTTTTCTTTGCCATTACAAAGAATCATAACATTTTTTCTCAAGTTTCCTCTTGGCTGGATATTAAACTGTGCAAAGATTGATTTAAATGTGTTACTATTTGTGTTTTTTCTGAGTCATAGCAGAAGAGAAAGCATGCAGGAAATCACTGAGATGATGAAAAGGAAACACTATTCAAGTTCAACTGCAGCACTGTGCAATAACTACTCTGAATCCAGAACTACACAATAAAATCCCAAGTGCTCGTTTAACACTTTCAGAGTTCATACGAGTCAGAATGGACGTATATAAACACTCTGGGTGTTAATTTAACACTGGGAACTTTGCTGTGTATCTGCACTATGGGCAAGTATTTGTGTGCGTTTCATTCCCATTGCATTTGGGTTCATCTTCTATACATGCTTATCCTGTACAGGGTCGCAATGGGCCTGCAGTCTATCCCAGGAGACTTTGAGCATGAGGCAGGGTACACCCTGGACATGGAGCCAATCCACTGCAGGGCACACACTACGGGCAATTTGGGAACACCAATTAACCTACCCCGGAGGAAACCCACCATGTGTGCATGGGTCTCACCAAGCACAATGAGACCCATGCACAAAGACTCGAGGTGGAAATCAAACCCTCGACCCTGGAGGTGTAAGGCCACAGTGCTAGGCATTACGCCACCGTGCCACTCCTGTGCTGGTAAACTGATTTTTTATTTTTTTTTGGTAAAAATTTAAAACCTTTAAATATTTGAACCCAATGCATGTTGTTTTTTGATGATGGTGGAAAGACGCTTGTTCAAATTATTATGTACTTATTTCATTGGGTTGTGTTCTGGTAACCATGTAGGCCGTAGCAAATGATAATTTTCATGGTATCAACCCATTCATTAAGCCTTCATGCCCTTTGGATGATCCTGGAAGATGCCACTCTCATCAAACTGAAATGTTCAATCATAAGTTAAAGATCATTAGTTTAACTTTAACTTTTTACGGATATACAGTGACTCTTTTGTTCAATCAAATGATGCCAGCAAAATGGCTACCCACAGCATAACTACTGTATTTTTACTTTTTTTATTTCCCTAAATGTATTATTGTACATGTATGTGCTTCACTAAAAATTACTTCACATAAATTTCACTGAAAGGCTTAGTAAGATCGCATTGTGTTTTCTAAACTCTCCTGTTCTCTTTCTGTTTCACTTTCTCCCTCCTAGTTCATAGTTAATGTAGCGTTTTATATTTGAAATTGTACATATGCAGCAGTTTTGGACCTTCATATGGCAGGGTAGTAGAATTCAGTGAATCAGGACGTGCCCAATCAGAAGGGAGGCCCTATAGGTATAGAGACTCTCGCCATGGCATGTCTCCAAGGGAGTGTCTCTTGACAATCCTGTTCTGCAGGTTAAAAACCAAAAGAACCGGTTGGCTGAGTTCAGGAAAGAGAGTAACAAAAGCTAACAACACCATAGACAACTTGTCTGCTGCGTGTCAACTATAAATCACACAGGGATAATTCTTCAGAAATAAAAGTTTATTTGTTGGTTTGCCGTCATCGCTGAATGCAACACTTCATTGGAAAATAAAAAACAATCAACGATCGAAGCCGTCACAATCGACCCATTCGTTTAGCCACGGAGAGAATAACAGGCATTGAGAGAGAAAGAGAGAAAGAGAAAGCAGTCTATAATGCCAAGAGCACATGGTAAATAAAATGGGAGGAATAACAGTGAGTGTGTGGCGAAAGCAGACTTCAGTGTCGCGTGACTCCAGCTCTGTCTCTGGAAAGCCGGGAGACAAAACTGCTCTTCACGCCCAGAAAGAAGTGGGTTTATGGGGCAGAGGGAGGAAAACAAAGAAGGAGGTGGAGGAGTTCAGGGCAGTCAAACTTCACTGTGGTGGTGTGTTTGTGATATATTCATGTGTGTTGCATTGAACTGGCTATATACAATATAAAATAAAAAGATTTTCCTCTAAATTCCATGCATCGGTTTTTCAGATGGAAGCAGATGAAAGTGAAGATTGAGTTTATTTTTAAACAAAACATGAACAATACCGACCAGGTAAACCTTAGGAACCCAAACATGAAGTACAATCTCAAGGCAAAACATAAAGAGTACAGCTGACAGTAAGCAACAAAGAGGAACAAATGTTGGACAATGACTGCCATAAAAGACATGGTGCTTAAACAAATTATAAAGAGAAATGTAGGAGAGTGAATGAGACATGGAACACATACAAGAGGGGGACCCGACAGCAAGGTGAGGTCCTTCAGGTGATAAGGGCCAGCAGGATTAGCTTGGAGTGCTTTCCTTAGCATAGCCAGCAGAAGATATGAGATCCTCAACAAGGCACTAAGGCTTTACAATCCCTTCCGCAAAGCTAATGGGGAGCAATTTCCTCCCAAGGCCAGAGGGGGAAAGACATCCTCCATGAATCCAGAGGGGGAAACGATGTCTTCCACAAAGCCAGATGGAAGAGCAATGTCCTCCACAAAGTCAGAGGGAATAGCAACGTCCTCTGTGGAGCTAAAGAGAAGAGTGACTTCCTCTGTGGGGTAAGAGGGGGTGGGGGGGGGATTACTTTCTTTATGAAGAAAGAGGGAGAGTAACATCCTACACAGTGCAAGAGCAAAGTACTCAGCGACGTAAGGAGACAGAGCAACAGTCTCAGCAATGTTGGAAGGCTAGATTAACGAGGAGATGGGGACGTCCTTAATGGGGCAAGGAGTTTAGCAACATTCTCAATGGAGCAAGAAGTAACATCTTTATTAGAACAAGAAGGAAGATTGACGAATGGAAAAAAAAATTCCAGAGGAGTCACATGGAATCAAACCATTGCTGTGTAGCTCTGACTCAATCCCTCCTCCCCAGTTGCCCCAACAGGTGGTTCCTCTCCAGGAGGGCTTCCATGTATGATGTCACGAATTGTAGTTGAAGGCAGATGGAGAGAAGATTAATCATTTTTTTAAACAAAAATACAGACGACATAAAACCTTGACCTACCTTGTAGCAAAAACATACACAAACTAGCGGGGGCAACCAACGTCAAATGAAACGCTAGTCGGTGACTGCTGTACAACACATGACTTAAATAGTGGTGCTTAAACAAGGCATAACGAGACAAAGGTGAGTGTGATTGAGACATGTGACATGCTAGGGTTGATGAATTCTTCACCCACTAGTGCGACTGTGACATTGAGACCCATTATCTACTATAAAAGTAAATGCCAACTATTAAGGTAATTCACATTTAATTTATCATGCAATAAAACAAAAATACACAAAGAAAGAATTAAGGAAAAACATTTTTAATACACATCTTTATTCAAAGCCTAGAACTGCTTGTGCGTCTGCAATTGTTAAAGCGGATCATGGTCTACCTAAAGTCATCTTTGTAGATAGCCTAGGAAATTTTTGAAAGTTTATACAAATTATTAAGTGTTTTCCTAAATTTGATATTGTTTTTTTTATCGGAAGAAATTTGTTTTTGAATAAAATCCTTAAAACCTGGTTTTGGTTTTTGGAATTTTGGTTTGACAGTATTTAGCCAACAGGTTTCTCAAAACTGCAAATGGGGACATAAATTAACAAGGTATATGTTTAAGTTGTAATAACACACTTCACACAACATTATAATTTTTTAAATCATTTACCTTGTTGGTTTATGTCCCTATTTATATAGTGAATATTTTTAATGTAACCGACTTTGAATCCAAACCAAAAAAAACAAACAAACATATTTTTTTTATCTTATATCAAACATAATAGACCACGTGTAAATGTCCTAACATTTTACCATGTCACCTTGTACATGTGGGCTGAGAAAAAATATCACATAATTTTCATAATCTAGTGGAGTCAAGTCTTTTCCAAGTCTAATCCAAGTCAAGTTTATTTATGAACATTTCTTTCTGCACCTTCATATCTCATTTCACTCCAAAATATTGTATATCTTAAAGATAAGTAAATAAAGGCAATTACCATTTAACACAAATGAAGTAAATTAGCCAGGACATATTCAGCCCAACTCTTTTGCTTGCACTGGAATTATGAGGCTAAGAAATGAAGGGCTACTTCATGTTAAATCAAAATGGCTGCCACCACATCACTGCAGCATCAAGCAAGATTGTGTTTATTAAGTAAAGTAAAATACACATACACTATATGGACAAAAGTATTTGGCCAAACCTGTTGATTATTGAATTTAGGTGTTTCAATCAGGCCCCTTTATCCCCAGTGAAGGTCAATCTTTATGCTTCAGCATACAAAGACATCTTGGACAATGCTATGCTTCCAACTTTGTGACAACGATTTGAGAAAGATTTTGTTCTATTCTAACACGACTGTGTCCCAGTGCACAAAGCAAGGACTATAAAGACATGGTTTGAAGAGTTAGATGTAGAAGAACTTGACTGGCCCTAACACAGAGCCCTGACCTTCAACCCCATTAAGCACCTTTGTGATGAGCTGGAACCGAGATTGCGAGCCAGGGCTTCTCGTCCAACATCTGATCTTATAAATGCTCCACAAAATGAATGGGCACGGATTCCCACAGAAACACTCCAAACTCCAAGAAGAGTGAAAGCTGTTATAGCTGCAAAAGAGGGACCAACTCCATATTGAAGTATATGTATTTGGATACAATGTCATTGCAGGTTTGGGCAAATACTTTTGTCCATATAGTGTATTTCTAGAGGTGTTCTGAAATTATAATGATATATTTTTTATTCCAAAATAATAATGCATGCTGTCAAGAAAAATTGCGTAAACTTTGTTTTTTTGCTACACTATTCTTTAAGGTGAAAGAGTGGAGTGTGTATTATACCGTATACTGTATTATAAATATGAAGCAGTGCTTCATGCAGGTCAAAATACAAAAGTTCCTTTAATATATATACACGCTATAGTTACACACTTTAATACATATATATATATATATATATATATATATATATATAGATAGATAGATAGATAGATAGATAGATAGATAGATAGCCAGTTTCAATGCCAGTTTCAATGACTAGTTAAACTTAGCTCAGAGAATCCACTCAATGTATGGCACTTTTAAGGGTAGCACTAGATAAAGACTTTTAAAGGTTTGTCTAAGGAGGAGTTTCATTTTAAAAAGTTTGACAATGACAAAGGAATGGGAATGGAGAGCGAGCAGAGCTTTTCAGAATTGTGAATGCAAAACCACGTGTTGCTTACAAGGGAGCACCTAATGAACTGCCTTTGTGTGTGTGTGTGTGTGTGTGTGTGTAAGTTTGCAGCTGGGGCAGGAGACATAGGAACACACACTCACTGTGCTTGTATTGATCGTGCTGCAGCCAGAACTCATCTAGAAGCACATGCCCTGGCGCACTACGAGAGAGAGAGAGAGAGAGAGAGAGAGAGAGAGAGAGAGAGAGAGAGGCAGGAGAGGGAGGGGAATATAGTGGGAACAAAAGACAACCAGAATTTTTACTCCAGCGTTTGGACAAAGAGGGTATGTGTATGTGTGTCAGCCACACACTCTTACACACACACACACACACACACACACACACACACACACACACACACACACACACACACACACCGAACGAATAAGAGAGAGGCTGAAAGACTGCTGGCTCTCCTGGCTTCGGCCCAGAGGATGATGTCATAGGGATGACTTCACCATGCAGTGTCATCACGGCCTCCTCCCCTGCTCCCCATCCATCCATCCATCCCTCCCCCTCTTTCTCTCTCCCTTCATCTCTCTCTTTCTCTTTCTCCCTCACTCCACCCTCACTGAGAAGGTGCTGCTACAGGCACTCGCGCCAAAACACAAGCCATGACAATCCGTCTGCCTGGGCTACCGCCACTGCACTGTTTAAAGACAAAGAGGCACAATTAGAACGACAGAAGTGAAGGATCACAATTTAAAAAAAAGTCAGAAAGTTGAAAGCAGAAAGAGAGAATTGTCATATTGTCAGGTGTTAAATAAAAAAAAAAAGTGAGCCAAAAGAATTAGAGACCTGTGTTGGAGATGCTAAATAGGGATTAAGTGGCTTAGGGACAGTGAAAGGGAAAGTGAGAAAAAGGGAGAGAGAGATATTGTGAGGGGGTGGGCTGGTTTAATTACATCTCTCAGTGCCACTCTGCTGCCATAAGGCCCAACAGTAAACAGCAATGTGCATGCACACAATACACACACACACTCACGCGCACACACACACACAGCAGGGCATAGGGAGGTGCAGTTCTACCACCCTTACAGACTGCTTCCGCTTACTCACACAAACAAATGACGACAAACACAGCAAAGAGCGAACACATCTCAATATAAGGGCATGGAGTGCACATAAAACAAACAAAGCAGCCAACGGATTATTTAAAAGGCCATTTTCGGATTTGCTGTTTTTTTTTTTTTTTTTTTTTACCTATTGGTCAAATCTTTTTGAGTAAGTATTATTACTACAATAGAGTAGTAAGATCCACACTATAATCTTTGTACCCTGTGCCCTTTAAAAAGTCAAAACAAGAGTGAGGTGTGTAAGGTATATATTCTAATATTGATATGATATGATATGATATGATATGATATGATATGATATGATATAATATAATATAATATAATATAATATAATATA
>JAOVVA010000028.1:8709952-8739676 GCA_028565275.1 Leiocassis micropogon | reverse complement strand
TATGTGTGTGTGTGTGTGTGTGTGTGTATGTGTATGTTTTAAATGCTTATATCCACCTTGAAGGACTCGCCCTGGCAGAAGGGAAAGCTGTGCTCCTTCACCTCCTCGCCCCAGTCTCCACGGAGTGAGTTACACACAACAACATTTGTGTCATTCCGGTGGCTAAAGCGTGGGTTGAAGTGAAGTGCGATGTTGTCAGCGTCATGACCGATATTGATGGAGAATCTGCACAGAGATATAAAAGATGTATGCTCTATATCAGAGATATTGTTTTACAGTATCTCATTAAATGCACCTTTGTTGTGTTAAACATCTTAGAGCACCGACAATTGTGTTGGTCAATGAACATGAGATAGATAGATAGATAGATAGATAGATAGATAGATAGATAGAAATGAACAGGGATGTTCATTAAAATGTAAAAAATTAATTTTTAATTAAAAAGTAGCTATTTGGCCAAGCTTTATTTCCAAACATAAAAACATAATAGTTTTTTGTTTGTTTGTTTGTTTTGCCAATAATATTTTTTAAAGAAAGATACAATCACATTTACTTTAACTTCTTTTCAGTTCTATGTTAGAATTCTTTCCAGTTCTACAGTATGTTAGTTAATGTTAGTGCTTTAATTCACTTACAATACATGTTAAATATGCACTTCTGCATTAAGCGATAGATTGCAAATGTACTGTATTATTTTTAATAGTCTTATACTATACATGTTCATAAATTTTTCTAACATACAGACAAATCACAATTTTCTTTTGTCGCCGAAAAAATGAACTGAATATTGAACTTAAAGAATTGAATAACTGATTCAGAAATGAGTTGATAAATTAATGTCCTAATTATTGGTACTTTCCAGTTGCTTGGTGCACTTACGAATTACATCCAGATTTGGGTTTGCCAGAGATGGTCAGCTCCTGACCAGCCTTGAAGGTCATGTCCTTAATAGTGAACACCTGAGCAGATAGGCATTAAAATGCAGAATGTAAGATCTCACGTCATAAAGAAGCAGTTCATGTTTAATAAAGCACAATTGATCATGCAAATGATATAATAACATGGACAAATAGGGAACTGATTGAGGATCAGGATGTTGTTACAGGTGTGTGCTTAAGCACATCCTGATAGTAGAAGTTTCTGGAATGGTTTATTGAGTGTGAGATATGGTGTCAACTATGTGACGGGTGACTGGGTTATCTGTATCCTGCCAAGCCCATTGTTAATGATCAACACAAATTACTGCATTGGGCCAGGTGACATTTACAGAGACCAGGAAGACGTGCTGTTCAAACACTGACTGGATAATGTTTTACTTTAATATCACAAATCCATTGTGTACGTGAATACTAACATTACAAAAAGAAAAAAAAATACAAAATACATATATTTGATCCATAAATATCTCAGGAACTCATATTTGGCAAGACGATATTATTATTATTATTATTATTATTATTATATATATGTTTTTATTTTATTATTATTTCTTTTTAAATCAGTAAGTTTATTTAATATATAGTTTTTTCCCCCTTTTTTTGTAAACCACGCCTTAGTTGTATTTCAAACCCCCAGTTCTTTCACTAATTCAGACCACATCTGCTTCATATAATTAAAATCCATAATTTTATAATGCTTTTGATTTTGGGTTAACAGTACAATAATAATTAGTTTTGAATAATACATAATTGGTAAATTGATATTTAAAATATGAATTTACTATAAATGTAATATTCACTCATCGTCTATATCTTGTGTACAGGGTCACGGTGGGCCTGAGGTGGGAACCGAACCCTTTGAATACCATTGTGTAACCTATTTATATCATATCATATCATATCATATCATATCATATCATATCATATCATATCATATCATATCGTTGGTCTTTCGCTTGCTCTTGGCAAGCAGTCGTCACACCGGAACTTCCTGTCCGCATATACGATCTTGGCACAGGTTTTACGCCAGATGTCCTTCCTGACGCAACCCTCCCATTTTATCCGGGCTTGAGCCTGGCACTTTATCCCATGGCTGGGGTTTGGGCTGGGTATCGAACCCGGGCCTTTCGCATGGCTGGCAAAACACCTACCACTGAGCCACCAGTGCCATATAATATAATATAATATAATATGATATGATATGATATGATATGATATAATATAATATAATATAATATAATATAATATAATATAATATAATATAATATAATTAACCCATCCTTTACACATTCCCATTTTTGGTTAAGACTGGTTAATGCTAGATCAGTGTTAAAAAAAAAAAAATCATTTGGGCAGCAGTAACTATATCCAGATTGGGCCAGACCTGGACCAGGCAGGGGAGCGACAGGCTTTGGACCGATGAAAAGAGAGTGAGAGAGAGAGGGATAGAGAATAAGAGAGAGAGAGATAGAGAGTGAGTGCAAGAGAGATGTATGCATTGCCAGGACTCCTGACTCTAATGCATCTGTCACTGAGTCACAAGTATCAACTGTGATTGTGTGCCTCCATGTCTGTTATATGTGTGATCTATACCCTGAATATTCAACTGAATTAAAGGAGAGTTTATCTGCATGATATTCGCTTCATTACTCAATTATCTAAAGGTTAAAAAAAATTATATTGTGTATATGAAAACCTGCACTGAATTCAAATAGAGCACTTATGTCAACAACAAGAGGTATACCCGCTACCTAACCGTGTCTACTCGTGCTTGTAGTTGTCTATATAAGTGGCCATAAATGTGCATTTGATTAAATATTTTAATAAAGTACTAGTGTCATAAATTGAGCTAAAGGGACACTTTAATACAATACTGGTCATTTTATCCAAGTTACAAAAAATGACCATGCTTGAAATTCACAGTCTGATGATTTTTGTATGAGCGCACACTTTGACTCAGAGGGGCCTCAACCTCAAACCGTCTGTAGCCAAATTCTGTCAATGCACAGATTTATTTTAGAAACATAATCCACAATTTTAATTCTCAATGTTACACGGACAACTATGTACCACTAGATTTCATCTGTATGAAATGGAGGCAATTGAAATCCTAAATTTTATTAACCACTAAGCCCAAAGTAATCACATTGACTTAAAAGTGTAGGTATATATATCATATTAACAATGAATTTTTTCTAGTTTTACTAAACCTGCAATTCTGTTCATATTGACATTTTGAATATTTCAAGTATTTAACTTTTAGATTAAGCGCATTAGTTAAATTGTCCAGATGATTAATCTTATATTGAATAAACAGAAACTATAATAATAGTGATTAATTATTTGTGATGTCCATCAGTGAAGAAGAAAACCTTTTTTTTTTAAACTAATAAATGTACCTTTATTGGTTATGCCTTACTGATCTTTATCATTATGTAGTTACTGTATACTGACACTAACTTAACATTTGAGTTCTCTCTCTCTCTCTCTCTCTCTCTTGCTTTAGTTCTTCTCTAGCACATGGTTCAAATGGGGCCCTCACCAGGTCTGGTTGTGATTAGACCAGGCTAATGTGTAAAACCTCACTATCTTAAAGGCACTAATAGCATGGCCCATTAACGACATACTAATTACACTGTGTTTGTGCCCAGGGGGAGGGAGGGGGCTGCTGCTTTGAAGTTGTGCCACAGCGTCTGCCTGTAAGACGGCTACTTACTTCAGTGAGGGGGTGGAGGGTGGTCACAGACTGAGGCCTGTAAGAGAAGTTAACAGTAAAGTGCTGACAGCCTTGTTTATCTGTTAAGCTGCGACGCTCTCTCTCTCTCTCTCCCTCTTAAATATATCTGTTATCAATATAGCTTTCAATTGAGCTTCCTAGTATTGTGCACTTACTCCCTACAAACCTCAAATTACTTCATGTCTTCAGCAATTCTTCAACTCTTTCTTTAGCCTCTTACACATGCCCACATTATGGAGGAATTTAATTGGGAAAGTTACTGAGTTATAGCAAGCTGGAGCACCATCAATCAATCAGGATGAAATTTTGTGCATTTGCAATAGATACATATTGGGAGGGAATATCTCATCCCTTATGTGTGTTATATAGTGTTTAAAGCCATTTGAATGGTGCAAAGCCCAAGGACTCATTTATCATTTTTTAAGAAAATTGCATGTAATATTTTCAGAGGCTGACTGAAAATTACTACAGCAGACTACAGCAGATATTCTTTATACTGTCATGTTAATCAGTTAACTGTATGTTAATCAGAAATGACCAATCAGAAATGATACTGTTCATGGTACATGGTACGTCCACGTATGTCCACGTAGCATCAACCACAAACTTCATACAGTAGTTATCACAGAAATGCGGCTTATCACAAAGAGCACACCATGCCATAAATGTTCGGTAACAAAGCTCAGATACTGACAAACTAACTTCACTTCATTTTATAGGACACCTTTTTTGTCCTAATTGAACGGCTGGTCTTATTTGTTAATTAGTTTTTACTTTCTTTTGGGTAATTAATATGAATCAAATGGTTTGCACTGAAAAAACCCAAAATGTATGTGTTCAATTTACGTAAACGGGTCATTATAGCGCAATCCATACATTTTCAGTAACTAATAGCTTCTATATGATTTGAATAGATTTTGGCAGTAGCAAGTCTCTTTACCCCTTAATATACACATCTCAGAAGTTCTCATAAAATGTGATTTTCTCTCCCAAAGAAACTGATAAAAAAATAAATAAAAACTACATTTATTGTGTACATTCCTCTGCAAAAAATTCCAGCTTAATAAATACTCATTACCAATAAATACACAGTGGGTACGGAAAGTATTCAGACCCCCTTCAATTTTTCACTTCTTGTTATATTGCAGCCATTTGCTAAAATCATTTAAGTTCATTTTTTTCCCTCATTATTGTACACACAGCACCCCATATTGACAGAAAAACACAGAATTGTTGACATTTTTGCAGATTTATTAAAAAACGAAAAACTGAAATATCACATGGGCCTGTATGTACATTAATGGAGAAAAAAAATGAACATAAATGATTTTAGCAAATGGCTGCAATATAACAAGGAGTGAAAAATTGAAGGGGGTCTGAATACTTTATGCTGATAATATCTTTTTTTAAGTGGAAAAATTCTTCATTTGATTACACTAATGATAATATTTTCAAATAAACACCAATTTACTTCACAATTATTCATTAGAGCCTCTGTGGTAATAAGGGTATCATAGGCTGTTTCACTGGCTAATACATGCTAAACTGACAGGAAGTAATTTATAGATATTTAAAATATTAACCACTAAATCTAGTCATCTACTTACCATGAGCTAACCTGACAGGATTTTAAAGTCATATTTAGTTGAGCTGTTTATTATTTATACTGCTGACAGATATCTAACCTGACAGGAATTCTAAAGCATATTTTATAAATAATTATAGTCAGCTAGCTAACATTAGCTAACCTGACTGGATTTAATAGTCATAATATGTGCTTGATTAGAAATACTAGCTAACTATCTAAGATAAGGTAAAATTATTTGCTTTCTTTAGAGGATAAGTGGTCATATTTAAGAGGGGTGTTCAAGTCAAATGGGGACTTGTGACAAACTTTGGAGAAATGAAACCAATTTACAGAAGACTTACAAATTTGAACACACGCTTGGAGTCTATTGTCATTTCCATGAACATTCGGTGAACATTCATCTTGATGATTTTTCATCTGATTGAGTTTTTTCTCTCATTACTGTGTTCTGTTATTCTGTGCAGTCAAAAGTCCTAGTTTGACTTGAACGACCCTCGTATAACACTACTTATTAATTAATTTACTTTTAATAATTTTGGGTACAGGTGGACTACAAGATTAGATACCTAAATTTTGGCGAAATACGAGAATAGGAGTTTTCTTTTTAAAACAAGAAGCATTATAAACTGAGAGAATATTTTGTACATTATTTCTTATAGTCACATGGAAGCTTGCAACTGTCTTAGTGGCAATTTTAATATTCAATTTAGTATCAATAATAGGTTGGTTGAGCTTTAATTAAAAAAATATGAAACACATGACTTGATTGCGTTTCGTAGTCACTGGCAACAAATTGAAACAAGGAAAAAATGTTGAGGTTTGGTGCCCACAAAGCCTTTTTAATTGCAAGGAAAATTTTACACAATTTAAAAACTTCAGGTAACAGAAACATCAGCTACTTCCACTTTACCAGTTTTAGTTTTACTTAACACATAAGGATAGAACCATATCACATTAAATTAATTTGCTTAAATTGATTACTTGATTTTGGGCATCAATGATTGCATACATGTCCATTGTCCAAAAGATAATATACGAGGGTGAGTAAAAAATTATCTGCACTCCAATTATATAAAAAACGTCTATTGGCTGCAACTTATCAACGCTTTCTCTTCAAGGCTACTGTCTCCCCAGTCACTGCTGTCCGGGTGTAAACATGTTACATTAGTTCATTTGTAACTGCATGTAAGCAAAAATGGATACCCCACTTGTGATTTGCACGAAAGGAGAGCAGAGGTGCAATGATTCGTTTTTTTTGTGGTCTAAGGGTGTACCCAGTGCCGAAAGAACTCAAGGAAGAGCCATAAACAGAAGTGTTTGGATATCTGCAAACAAAATTTGTACCAATATGCTAAGGAAGGTGAAAGTCTCTTAAAGAAAATCATTACTGGTGATGAGACATGGATTCATCACTACGAGTCTGAGAGTAAACGGCAGAGTATGGAACGAAAATCCTCAATCATCAACTGAGAAAAAGTAAAAAAAATCAACCATCGGCTGGAAAATTGATACTTACAATTTTCTGGGACTACAGTGAGATTCTTATTGAAGAGCCGAAGCCTAAACTTTGGATTAAACTGACTTTCATCTGTTTGGTCCCTTGAAAGCAGCCCTACGAGGATAATGATTCACTTCTGATGAAGAAGTGAAGACAGCGGTGCGTTCTTGGCTCGCAGCTCATGTTTAAACATTTGCGAAAGCTTGTTGACAGATAGACAAAGTGTATTGAAAAGCATGAAGTTTATGTCAAAAAATTATGTATTAGTCTTTTCTAAAAGTTAATTAAAATAAATTCAACAGACATGGTGCAGATAATTTTTGACTCACTATATATAAACACAGGGGCTGTCCAGAGTAGCATGATGTCATTAGCTAAAAGCATAAACAGCCAACAGTCTCTTCTGCAGTACAATTTGCCATCGGTGTATTTAAATTGCACCTTGCAGCTTTCCTATGGAGGCAGTAATGTTAAATAAAAAGAAAATCTGTTTATGGTTGAAAAGATAAGATGCAGCCAGGAGGGCAAAAAGCAAGCGACAGTGGCTGGGCATAACCAGAGAGTGAGGGCGTTTTTTTTTTTTTTATGTCTTTCCTAAAAACAGACTCTTCTCTCATTCTGTCTTTGCTCTTGCTCAACAAAGCCTATCTTTATTTTCTGACCTGCTCAAAGTCACAGTGATGGACTTCTTGAGCTGAGCCTCTCTTGTTAGCATTCTGACTGACACAAATGGGCTCTGCGTTTAGGCCTGAGCTTGACCTTTGACCTCCCCATTCACAGCAAGGGTGCCTAACCTTGCATCAATCATGCACAATGGTCTTTTTTTCTTCAGTTTCACTCTCAATAGGCTTTAAACAGAGCTCCCCATCTGACCAATGAACCAAACTCAATCGGTTGTCCATTCAACAGGCTGTTTTTTTATTGCTAACAGCCCGTCCCATGTCATTAATGTGAAGCTAGTATGTAAAAGCGGTGTTTTACACCGGTCAGTTAGACCCCGTGTCTCTCATTCAGGTCAGCGGGGTTATTTTTTGTCAAAAAAGCCCCAGCAAGAGATGACCTCACTCCAAAGTGTGTGAGGCTGAAGGGCTATATGTGTGTGTGGTGGTAGCGTGTGTCAGAGTAGACCGGCTTAAATGGATCCCTATTAGGTCCCTCAGGACTGTGAAACACACCCTCTCAATATGATTCAGCCTTTCTCTCCATCTCCATCTTGCTCGTTTAGTGTGGGCTTCACGCCTTCAACCTGCTTTGTTTTCATTTAGTCAGGCTTTACTCTAAAGAAAACCTTCATTCATTATTAACCATATTGCGGCTCTTTGTGATGCTATCAAACAAATGTCATAAAAATAGATTTTTAATTTATTATTTTGTGATAGGTAATACCAGCTTCGATCCTGGTTTTTCCTTAGAATTTGGGCAATGTGAGTAATTTTCCATTAAAGTTTATTTTATTGAAGGCTCATTCAAAAAAGAAAATGATTCATCTCACTGTCATCAAACCATTTCTTCTCCAGTCCCTTCTCAGTTTGGGCAGTTAGTCTCTCCATTTCTCCCTCCATCTCTCTCAGAGTAGGAGTTAATTAAAGAACAGCCATGACTGGTGTTCACATGGTCCAGCCCAACGGGCGCCTGGCAAATGACAGGGCGATGTTGATATGCGGGCTCCAAAACCCAACAGAGCAGCCAAGGATAACCACCCCCCTGAACACACACCCCCTCACATTATCTACCATGACTACGGGCTCTCTATGCCCCCTCCCCTTCACCTTATGGTGTTGATATCAGCTGCCCATCAATGCTGATCTGTGAACAGCACTGCATCTCTGGTTTGACTTCTTTTCACACAGTCAGATTCACTGAACTGTAGATTTAGCCTCCACTGAGCACATAGCTTCTGGGAAAAGTCTTCCTAGGCTTGTCTATCTGATTTTCCCAACTCAACTGACTTGAGACATGCATAAATACAGTCAGGAAAAAATGTACCATAAAACAAGATTTAAGGTATTATATCAGCATTCATTAAGGTCCAAATATCAATTGTAAATGATAGAAAAAAAACTTCTTAATGGTACGGCCCAAGGGCAAGTGTTTGTAATCCAATTATAAACCAGTAAAACAAAAAAAACAAAAAAAAACAATGGTTAACCCATGATAGAGTTGGTCCAGAAGTAAAAACAGTGGTGGAGCAGAGGACAAGACCCCTCCCTCCCTATCCCTGGCCTCCTAATTATTAGTAATTGTGATCGTTACTGTGTGTTTGTGTTTGAGTCCACCATGGTTTATGGAACAGCATGTCAAGTGTGAAAGTTTGGAGAGAGAGAGAGAAAGAGAAAGTGTGTGTGTGTGTGTGTGTGTGTGTGTATGTGTGTGTAGAAGAACTGCAAAGCATTAAGGCTACTATTGTGATTGTTACCCTTTTTCTGCTGGGGCCGCTCCATCCCCTCGGGGTATGACTCCACAAGACATTATCAGCAGATCCTTTGGGTGCTGTGGGTTGCGGGGTGGTGTCTCCATGGATCGGACTTGTTTGTCCGGTGCATTCCATGGATGCTTGATTGGATTGAGAATTTGGGGAATTTGGAGGCTGGATCAACAGCCTTGAACTCTCTGCTTGCTAAGCCCCATACATGGCAGGCTTTGATACCCTGGGTGTTCTGATACCTTTCTATCATGGCCAGGATTGTCTTTTCTTAATGTATGTATATGAATGTGGGCCTCCAATAAATATTATTGTTTTCAGAAATTGCTCATTGTAGTCTTGTCATCAAGGAACAGATATATGAATAACTGCTTAATCATCTTCACTCCTAATCAGTGATATCTTTTTCTTCACAGAACATTTAGAGTATAAAACATCCACAGAAGAAGATTCAGATTCAGTCTCTTGCAGTCTCAAACAGGAACTGTACCCTGCACAATTCCCTAAAAACCGACTCCGAATAAATCGTTCTTCTACTCAGCGTGCTCCCCCTTTGGCCAGAGAAACTTGATGAGTCACCATAAGGGATTCCCTTCCCCTCTCTATCAAATATGGGCAGGAAGAACACGCTCCATTCAGGAAGGAATGCAGGGAGCCCTCTGGAGCTGTGCGTAAATATAGGTGTAGCACAGAGGAGCCGCATGTATTTCTTTTATCACACTTCACACTCACCCAGCAAGGAAAATATCACGACGATGCAACCAAGAATGTCTGGCATTTTTTGGATCAGTCATCAGCACAGCATTTTAACCAATCAGGACCACACGCGTGACTTCCAGCATCGTTCCACCCCCCACAATTTCCCTCACGTTTACAGGAAGGCCTGGTCATTTGCCAAAGGTTGAGCCAAACATCTGTAGTCCAATTAAAGTTGATGTTTTTATTGTTGTCTCTTAACCTTCTCCATGCTTTGGGAGGAAAAATATGTCAACTATGCTTGCAGACCTTTAAGGTCTAAATAAAAGGATTTTTTAAATATTTCTTTCTAGAAATAACCTTTTGTTAGTCTTCATTACTATCTTATCTTAAAACAAACTAAAATGTGAAACAAATTAGCTAAATATGAAAACTACTTTTTATGGCAGTTATCTGTTATCCTGTCCCAAGATAAGTGTGCTGCTTTTTGAAAAGAAACACAATCACAGAAAAAGCAATTACTCACACTGACTCAAAAAACACGCTCACCTGGCAATAGTATAATGTTCAACTCCCATTGAATGGACATTTGGCCAAATCTGTCACCCCTAAGAAATGGGCTTCACATATCTTCCCTTTTACTGTGAGTGAGGGTTAAGAAAACACATGAATGTAGGTGGTCTTCTGCATAAAAGACTAAGCCAACAGTGGTTATTATAACTGTATAGGAGGTGATTACTCAAGACAGTGTCAGAGTGTAGTGGGATGATTTTGACAGAATTTGCTGATCCTTCTGTTGGACCGAATCCCGTCATCTCAATGTGATGTAATTGGGCCTTTCCCAGAATAATACAACGAGTACATCTCATCACAGATATTATTTAAAAAATGTAACACTAAAAAAGTCGCCCACTCCAAGATTTCATTCAGTCACCTATAGCTTTGATTTGTAATGGCTAGTTGATGTGTAAAATTGATTCCTTATGCTCATAGAACAACCTCTTTCAAAATTTGAGCCCTCCAGAGGCTTGTACAGTGGGCATCACTCTGGAATAGAGTCAATTTGAACTCATCAGACCAAATGACATTTATTTACTGTTCCAAAGTTTAATCTTCACACTCCGTAGGTTTTTTTTTTTTGACCAAAGTTGAAAGTTTACCACTATGTGTTGAAGGGCTCTTAACCCAGTTCCAGTAATTTAAAATCTCTTTAGTGCAGCTGAAAATTTGACCTTTCTGAAATGTCAACTTTTTTGAGCCAGGCAGTGTCCAATCAAAACAATTTGTATACTGTAAAAAGTACCCTTAAAAGACCCAATGAGGTGGGCAGAATATGGTTTGCAAGGCTGAGATCAGGCCTTCAACACCCACAATTACATATTTCAATGTGAATATTCCAGGAAATTAGTAAAGTCAAAAATTCCCAAAAAAGCGACTAACACGGTAATGACAAAAATATTTCTTTAAAATGTGTCTGCGCATTAAATTAGCAGCATCACTAAAGAGAACAAAAAGGGGCCAATTGTTCGTGCCCACGCAAAACTCACCCAGCATTCCCGAACCAACACTGCTATCTGGTGCCCCAAATCAGTCGTGATTACTGGAAAAGGTGAGCATGCTCTTCCCTCACTTCGTTTGGCATCACCATTCTTCTCTGGAGCCTTCTAAAACTCAGCAGCCTCACAGTAAAATTACATGTGCCGAACCGACTCCTACGGAGTTAAACTGAATATGATTCAGCTCCGTAGGAGTAACTCTAGGCTGTGGGAGCAAATGTATCACTGGTGTTTTTACTCAACCACTCTAGGATGTTTTTGTGCCTATATTTGCGAAGATGGTGCATCGTTGAGCTTTGGAAGGTGGTTCATAAAGAGTCACTCTATAAGAATACCTTGCACTACTCAACACGTCATCATTGCTAGCACTAATTATTATTTTGCAACATCTCTTGTCTACTGTTAAAACAATTCTTTTATTTCTCTTGCCATCCTTTTTCTTTCTTTCCATTTCCTTTTCTTTTTGCCACTGCTGCAATTTCGGAAAGACCCAAATGTTCCCAACAGGAGACAACAAGAGGATAGTGGCACAGAGAAATTAAAGACCCAAGGAGCCCGACACTATCATTAAAGGGAGCAATATGCCAGCAAATCACTCTGCGGAGTTTCTGTAGGTTGGAGCAAAAAAGAAAAAAAAAAAACAGTCCCTCTTTGTGGCACGACAGTTCCAGATGCCACTACCCCTAATTGAGCCACTCGTTGAAGTCAGGGTGAAATAGCATATTAGTGTGTCATCTATCCTGGGAATACTAAAATTGCTTGACGTACTAAGCGAGACACAGCTTACAAGATATATTTGAACATTTAGTGTTTAGACCGGATAGCCCGCTGCAGGAAACATCAAGGCTCATGATAAAGAGACATAATAATGATACATTTAGTGCCATAATTAGAAATACACTCCTAAAAAATCAGATCAGGAACGTGTAAGTGGCTACTTAAAGTGAAAAGCACTGTTTATATGTATTTAAATAGTTAAGAGTTTGATGGAGCCCTCACTGTTCTGCTTTACACTGAACCTTTATGCAGTTGGGTCCAAAAGTATTTGGACAGTGACAGGAATTGCATTATTATGGCTCTGTACAACACTACGGTAGATTTGAAATAAAGCAATCAACATGTGATTTAAGTGCATTAACTGTTTAGAAATTTCAGCGTTTTTTTTTTTTGATAAAGTCCCTCCATTTTTTACAGGCTCAACGTAATTAGACAAACTAACATGATTATAAATATAAGGATTATGTTTAATACTTGGATACAAATCTTTTACAGATAAAGATTGCCTGAAGTTTGGATCCCACAGACATCAGATAGAGTTTCATCCCTTGAACTGATTTGCCAGGCAATTATTAAAGCTGCTTGTGGGTCTTCTACCTTTTTGTTCTCAGTAAGTAAAAAGCAGCTCAGTTGGGTTGAGGTCAGGCAATTGACTCAACCCTTTAAGCACATTCAGTTTCTTGGCCTCAAAAGGCTTTTGGGATTCATAAACATACAGTTTAGGTCATTATCCAGTTGCACTGTGAAGCACTATCACATCAGTTTTGTATCAGCAGTCACATCATCAATGAAAAAAAATCATTACCCAGTTACATTTACAGTCATACATGCCAATGCCATAACACTACTCCCACCATAGCTGACATGTGGTGATGTGGCATGTTTTGGATCATGATCACTTCCTTTCTCTTATCTTGAGTATAACATTTTTAAGGTAATCCTGAAGGTATCACTTACTGTAGGCTTCAAAAATGATAAACCTGCCTCCTGAAATCTGAAAGTAATTAAAAAAAATATTTTAGTAGTTCACTTTGGCAAAATTTCAAAAACGTGTGTAACTGTCCAAATATTTATGAACTTAAATGTTCTGTGTAGAGCCTTGTGGTAAACCTATTTTTCTTGTAGCCCTTTAATGGTTAACATGAATTTATATAAGCGTATGCATATATTATCACCAGTTGGAGTTCTTTGCTTTTTAAAAACGTTAAACTCTCAATGCTGCTTCAAGATAATAAAGGAGGGCGGTTGGGCATTGGGGCAAGCAACCCTGTCCCTCTAAAAACCACCATAGCTACAGAAATGGTGGAACCCATCACCCGAAGGAAAAAATAATACAGTTAAATACAGTCTTAAAAAAAATATTTCTCAAAATTTCTCCTTGAAACATTTGTTGAAATGGAAATTGTCTATTGAATGGGTTTACAAAAACCTCTACTCAATTTACTCATGGCCACAAGAAAAATTAATATAGGGTTCTAGCTCACTCAGAACTTTGTGTTCTGAAAGTGTATAGGTCAGAAACAACTAGTTAGGTAGTTTTTAGGGTACTTAACTTCTGAAAGTGGTTCAGCTTGAAAATCCTTTCTGAAAGCAAAATCACTGATATAGACTATGTGGTCCAAAGTATGTGGACACCTAACATTGACACCCATATGTGTCTGTTAACCATCCTCTTTCAAAGGCTCGTTATTAATATGGAATTGGCCAACATTTGCAGCTGTCCACTAGGTTTTGGAAAGTTGCTGTGAAGATTTGGCCATTCAGAGTGCAAATTAAGAGCACTGATGGTGCTTCTGGGCAGGCCACCTGAGTTCTTTCTAACCAACCAAGCAAAACATGGATTTCATGTTATCTTGCTGAAACAGTTTTAGGCTACTTAGTTACAGTAAAAAAGAAATTGAATGCAACAACATAAAATATATTCTGGACAGCCATGTGCCTCTGACTTTATGGCAAAACTTTGGGGAAGGCCCACACACTGAGCATATTCACCTCAAGGTCAGATTGTACAATGCTCAGAGAAATACAAAAGCTACAAGAGCTACATCTCTGACAGTACAGGCCTCACTGAGATTGTTAAATGTTAAAGTCCATGACAGCATAATTAAAAGAAGACTGAACAAGTGTGGTTTGTTTGGAAGGGTTGCTAGGAGAACAGGGTTCTGTTCATAAAACTGCATTTGAATTAACAAAAAGACTGCTAGAACAATGTCCTCTGGACAGTTTTTTGCCCTTATTGCCCAGCACCATGTTTGGCGAAAACCAAACAAGGTGCCGGGCCTGTTTGGTGAAAAGCAAACAGAATTTCAACAGAAACACCTCATATCCACAGTGGCGGTGAAGAGTTGTTGATTGGGGCTTATTTTGCAGCCACAGGACCTCGGCAGCAACCATGAATTCCTCTGTATACAAGAGTATTTCTAGAGCCAAATGTGAAGCCATTTGTCTGACAGCAAAGCAAAATTTGTGTCACGCAGTGATCTGAAGCACACCAGTAAATGTACTCCAGAATGGCTAAAAATGTAAAAATTTAAGGTTTTGGAATGGCCTAGTCAAAGTCCATACCTCAACCTCAACTGAAATGCTGTACCCGGACTTTAAGAGAGCTGAGTATAAGCTAATGCCCATAAATCTCATTGAACTGAAACAGTGTTGTAAAGAAGAATGGCCCAAAATTCCTCCCAAAAAATGTGAGAGACTAATGAAGTCATACAGGAAATGAATCCTTCACGTTATCGATGCTAAAGGTGGATCTACTAGCTATTGAGTCATGGGGGTCATTTAGCATTGCCAACATGTTTTTTTTTTGGGGGGGTTAATTTTTTTAAATAAATGATGACATGGTGAAAAAAGTTATATGTTGTTAGTCTGAGGTTGTATTTGCCTGAAACTAATACCCACTATGATTGTATGATTTTTACGTTTTTACTCAAAAACAGATAGAGGGGGTATGAACTTTTGAACTCGACCGCATACTCCCAGAACAATGGTTTCCTCAAAGGCATAGTCAGGGGTTCTTATGTTTCTAAAGTTCTTTTTGAATTCCATTATTGTAAGAATAAAATCTTTTTTTTATGGTCCAACAGAAGGACAATCCACTGGTCCAGATTAATATTTTTTTCCAAGAAGTAAAATGTAAAAGAGGTATCAGAAGATACCTTGTAGAAGAGTTGTGTACGTAGGTGAAGGTCCACTCAAGCAAATTTATAAGTGTTCCAGCGGCTGAAAGTTTAATTGGTGATGAATCAGACATACCACTCCCATATGGTAGTCATGGGATGGTGCAGCCCTTATAAGGCTCTGCTTATGCTATGTGTTTGATGTGCTATGACTGAAATAAAGTATCTACGCAAATGCGTCTTCCAGATGTAATTTAACCTCAAATTAAAATTAATGATAATAAACACAAGTGGCAGCTGAATTACTCTGGCCTCTGATTTCTTGTGTCTCTCATGATAAACCAAACAAAAAATCCCCATCTGGACTGGACATCTGTGATACTTGGCAGGTCAGTTCCATTAATGGTTTGCATTAATGTGAGTTAATACTGTGTATCTGAGTGGTAGCGGTAGTTTCCCATGGTGGGGGGTGTCTCTGCTACTCCCCATGCCAGACTCAGAGTTGTCTTTAGGCTGAGATCATGACTCCACTGTTAGATTGAACGTCTGGATGTCTAGTAGGGTCTTAATACTGTACCTTGCAAGTAGATCTCAGTCTGACTCACCTAACTGACTGTTGGAAAAGACGTAGACCCAACAAAAGGACTTTATCACTCAAATATTCAGACATGAATACATCCCATTGCCATTCCCGTTCACTCTCATTCTCTTCTCTTTTTCCATGACTTGTGGAATTCATGACTAACCGTCTTATTCCTCCACATGGGAATCACATGTACCTTTCCCTCTCTCTGTCTCTTCTTTCCTTTTCTTTTCCGTACATAGAGAAAAATAATTGCCTTGACATTCCAACGAGGTCACCCTTAACAATGCAAGCGACTGGCCACCAGCAACAATCCAGCCATAGTCTGCCAGCGAAAATATCCAAAGTATTTCTAAACTGGGAGACATTCTTCCTGTTATTGCTGGTCACTGGTTCCTATCTTATTTCTAGATGGGGGGTTGGGGGGAATGTCAAAGCATCTTCCAGACCACAATTTTAGAGATTACATGAACATTAAGGTATTCAGGCTGCATGCTGAACCAGATGGTGTGAGGGAGTGACGCTTAGTGAGTATGTGATAACAGGAAGTTGCTGGAGAAGCTACACAATGCACCAGCGAGGGCCGAGCTGATCCGATGGTCCTATCTGTCAGCAGCTATTCTTGCTCTTCTCACACACCTACACAAACACGAATACACACTTTTCCCTCCTTCTTTCACATGAACAGGCACTGACGTCCTCCCCTGGATCAAACCCCACTGTGATAAAATTGATTGTTTCAGCGCCTTGTGCTTAATCCACTGAATGACCTACTCAGGGGGATTGAAAAAGACTAGTCTAAATCACTGTGATTCATGTGCCTGTCTGACACTATGGTCTGTCCTAACGCTCACACAGTAGATATGGTGAACTTGGGTGTGCTCCGGCAAATATATGACCTCAAAACCCATAGCATCACCAGAGTGGCTGTTAAGTGTTCCAGCGGTAAATCAATGTTGAGAATTAGGGAATAAAGCTTTACAAGCAGTTGTGATAGCTGACCACTTTACTAGTGTCAGTTTCTTATGGATCCTCTAAAAGTGAAATTAAACTTCTTGATAAGTACTTTAATAGTGAATGAATTTGTCATTGATAACTCCATTTAAAGAAAACAATGAGCATTAAGCATTATCGCAAATCTGTCAGCTCCACACTCACGCTGTTAATCTCTGATTCTATCACATCACAACGTTCCTTTATTGGATTCAGATCTGTTGAATGAGGAAGCCATTGAAATACACTCTCGTGTCGATGGAACCTGTATGATATGTCTTGTGCTTTGTGACATGATGCATTATAATGCCTTGTGAAGAAGAAGTGAAGGCCGTGGCATTCAAACAAGGCTCAATTGGTATTAAGATTAAGAGCACAGTGTGTCAAGAAAACCTTCATCACACCATTACACCACCAGCAGCAGTCTGAACTGTTGTAAGAAGGTAGGTTAATACTATGGATTCATGCTATTAAAGTCGATTCACATGTTGTAGCAGACCAAGCAATGTTTTTCTAACCTTTAAATGTACACTTTTTAGGATCCGGTGCCCATGCTTTTCTGCTCACCATGATTGTAAAGAACGGCTGTTTGCGTTCATAGACTTCCTGTCAGCTCAAACCAATCTGGCCATCATCCTCCTCCAAACTCAATTGTCAACAAACTAAAAAAAAATAAAAAATGAACCCAAACCCTTAACCTAGATTTTGCTCAAAGAACTGCTTCCCTTTTGGATGTTTTGTGTGTGTTTTTTTTATTTCCAATGAGCAGCAGTTTCTGTAATAATTAAACCTGCTGGTTGATTTGGTTGATAACACATTTTTGTTTTAAGCAATTAGCAGTCCGGAGTGAGCAGATGAGGTCGGAACCCAACTACGGTACACGTCACCACAAACTTCCAACTCCACAAATTCCAAAACTACCTTGTGTGCTTTAAACTATTCCTTAAAATACTGACAACATTTAATGCACAGGTTTTTGTACTCCAAGTAAGAAGCATGACCTCTTATTTCATATCACGTTTCTGTAGCCTGTCACATAGTCACGATGCACATGAAAGTCTATGATGATGGATTGAACATCTCTGGTTGAGACCTACAAAAAAACAAAAACAATATTTTGCTCCTTGTGACGTGAAGAACATATTCTAACTTCCAGAATCAAACTCTCTTTGTCTAAACCCTGCATAAAGATCATTTTATGGATAACATGCCTGACTGTGACTAAGGTAAGCAAGATTTGCCGTACAAGTTTTAATAATTCTTAGGTATGTATTTGTGAAGCTACACTGAAGCTATAATTTTTGTGAAGCTGCAATGTTTGTTTGTCTCCTACTAAGATTATGGGCTTATGGTATTTATGCAATTAAGCAATATCACACAAGCAGGAGTGTGGTTATACCAACTATCAGCATGGCTGTGATCTAGCCATAGGCAGGAGGCCACAGACTGATTGCAACAGCATGAAGAACAAATAACCAGTTCAACAGCAAAATGAGGTAAAAGCCATTTTTATCCTTTTACTCATTTTGGCAAACTATTGCCCACAGGCACACTTATAACAAAACATTGCAACTGAAATTTGTTATGCACTGCCCGGCCAAAAAAACTCACCATTTTAGAGGAGTCAACTTATTGGGCTGCATCAAGTAAGGAGATGTGAAATTATTGAAACTGGATTAAGAACCATTTAACACAATATCAGAACGTCGAAGGATAGTTCTGAACCATCAACTTTGTGGAAGAAAAATGAATGAAGATCACTTAAACACTTGCTGAAGTTGCATGGTTAACAAAAAACTAACAAACAGCAAAGACTATATTTAAGTATAATAGAATTTCCATACACACAGGGGTTGGGACTAAACAGCAGTGTACAAGACAAGAAAACATTTTTTAGTGGGACCAATCAGAAAAAAAAAGATTCATTTTGATAGGCAGCATAAAGATTGGACTTTGGAGCGATGGACAAAGGTCATGTGGTCTGATGAGTTCAGATTGACTCTATTCCAGAGTGATGTGTGTGTCAGTGTACGAAGGGAAGCACAAGTGATGCACCCATCATGCATAGTGGCCACTGTACAAGACTCTGGAGGCAGTGTTATGATCTGGTGTTGCTTCAGTTGGATAAAATTAAATCAGCTAAATGTACTTAATGAACTGTTTATCATATCTCTGGCTTGTTTCGTCCCTGATGGCACAGGCATATTCTAGGACTCAAATTCTGAGAAAGTCGTCCTGGGAGCATGAGGAATCATTTTCACACATGGACTGGCCACTACATTGTGTGCTGAAGTCAAAGCTAAAGGTGACTGAATGAAATCTTAGAGTGTTTGACTTTTCTTTTGGCCAGGAAGTGTACATTCCTCTTTTGGAAGTTTTGAACTATCACTAACACTGTAATATTTTAATAACACAAAAGTAGTATTTCAAATAAAAAAATTAGAGACGCAGGAGATGCGTTATCACTTTGTGTTTGGTTCACCTGGTTATGTCTGCTATACACCATTCTCCAATCAAGATTTCTGTACTTTATTAAGATCTTATGGGACCAAAGATGTTTATATTAGACCTTATACCACACATTCCTGTATTATAATTAGGTGATGTATTATAAACTGAAGTGATTAAAAGACTGATTGGGAAAGGAGGCTGATGATGCTGCAAACAATGGATGCAACAAACTTTGTAATTAAAATGGTTTTGTTTGCAACACTTTTCCTCGTTCAAAGTTGTTCAGATTTTAAAACAGCATAAAAAAACAATTCAATAATCCTATTCCACAAATGCATATTGCCCAAAGTACAAAATAATGAAATTGCATCTGAAGCTAATAATTACATTTGTTTGCCTTTCATACTGTAGCAAAATAACTATGATCATTACAAAAACAAAAAAAGCACATTCTGAAGTATTTAATGCCTTTTACATTACAATTTACACTTGTATTAACTATACAACACAATATATTGTAATTTTATATTTGTTTATAGTTACATTTAATGTTTTTGGAAATAAATTTTGTTAACATTTTTTAAAAACAAGCTTGACATGTAATAAACTGTAAATCCTTCCACTGGCTTCAAATAACTTTACAGTTACATCTGTTACAAAAGACTGACACTGGAGACTCCTTCCAAAATGTTATGGAAACTTTTCTTGGCCGCAGACCAAATCCCTCCCCCAAAAATTGCTCTATATTTTTCTTAAAATTAATGGGTGTAACTGAGTGTACTGTGTGTGTGTGTGTGTGTGTGTGCTGTTTTCTCTCTCTCTCTCTCTCTCTCTCTTTCTCTCTCTGTCATCCTTTTTTTGTATGTAGAGTAGACTAAACAAACAGTGTGTCCTTGTCCCATAGGAGAAAGCACTCGTGTTCTGGGACTGTTTAGAGCCGAGATCTTTCATGTGTTGCTGAAAAAAAAAACGCTTAGAGGAGACCAC
Organism: Leiocassis micropogon; assembly: GCA_028565275.1. Lineage (NCBI taxonomy): Eukaryota > Metazoa > Chordata > Actinopteri > Siluriformes > Bagridae > Leiocassis > Leiocassis micropogon. The sequence goes on along the minus strand of JAOVVA010000028.1, from coordinate 8,719,331 downwards.
AAAAAGAAAAGGAACAGAGAGAGAGAGAGAGAGAAAGAGAGAGAGAGAGAGAGAAACAGAAAGCGAGAATGAGTAAGAGAGAAAAAGAGAGAGAGTTGGTATTTTATAAGGTCATACGTGACCATTTCAACAATATTTTAACAATACTACTTCAGACTAACCTAGATCTATACAGATAATCACTCCACGTTTTTAAAGGTAAAAAACATATGCACCTTCCAGTAGAAGCCAAAGCCATTGTGGAAAAAAAACAGCCTGATAAAACATAGTAATGTAATATTAACATTTGCACCTTATAAAAGAGCTTTATTAAGTCTCCTCTCAGTGGAGCATATCAAATCAGATATGGTTATTGTACTGAGTCCATCCCAGAGAAAGTACACAAAAATAGTGTATATTTAAGTGTATTTCCAACTAGGTTGAGTGTGTGTGAGTAAGTGTGTGTGCCTACTTAAGTCAGCATACATTACAGAAAGTCTCAGCATAAGCATAGTGACATCATTGGACATGGCCAGTGCCCAAGAATCACTCAAACCTATTTCATGAATAACTAGCATGATGTTTTTTGGTCTGCCTCCACAGGATCAAATAAATCACATCAATGGGGTACATCTAAAAGTTGCATAGCTTGAAACACTCTCTTCGGGATCTTGACTGCATTTAGCTGTTAATGTGATTGCTTCATTTTCTTAGCGTTGCTGAAATCGAGCAGCCGAACCAGATAAAAATTTATACAGGCTGTGCGTTGAGGGCAATTCAGCTGTATAACTTTCCGTTTCCCGTATAACTCTCATTATGCAGTAAATCAAGACCACACTCAAGTACAAGTAGAACAAAAAAAAACTTGATACTAACACTTCTTGCTTCACCAAGAGAGGAACAAGAGAAGATGTAGCTACTGGTCTAGGAGCTTCACCCACTGTCGGTCTTGACAAAAGAACACAAGTCCAAATCAATCCCAGGCCCTCCATATCCATCAGCCAGGTCCACTGGGAAATGTTTCTCTATGGGGAACATGATAGTTAATCTAGCAGGTCCATCTCCACTGACCTTCTCTGTCAGGCTTAAACACACACCGATCTGTAAAAAGCATCCTGACAAAATATTTACTATAGATGATGAATAACCAGAGGGAGGATGCGTTTGTCCACCAGCCAAGAAGAGATGAAGAAAGTTAACTGCTATTAACTGTCCTTGACGGTAAAGGCTGAAAATGAGCTAGACAGTCTTGAGGAGTAAAAGAGTGTGAGTGTGTGTGTGAGAGAGAGAGGTTACCTGGCTCCTATGAAGGTTAAATGAATAGAAGTGGTGTATCTTGCTTGCTAAAGACAAGCCCAGGCTTGAAATAATAGATCATGTCAGGCTGTGCCAGTGATGAAATGGCTAACCAAAATCTTAGTGCGGTTACAAAGAAAAAAGGGATTTTAGAAGTTTTTTTGTAGGATGGGATTATTCCATTTTGTTGGCAGGTATGCTAAATAATAAAACACATGGGGCAGATGGGCACCCCTCCTGTAAAAAAAAATTGAGGGTAAAATAAAATAAGCTACTCACTTTTAATAGAACTGCACATAATGTTAAATATAAAAAAAGGGTGTATTTGTGCATAGCCAACGTGTGTGAATCAACAATGTTTCATGCAGCTTGTTTGCTAATTGGCAAGATGTCGCCACAACGTCATTTTGGATCAGTGTGAAAACATGGTCATAATATTCCGCTTTTTATACCATTAGGAAAGTTGGAAAATCTAGTCAGTTTAGGAGTCACAGTTAGCTTTGTGTTACCAGCTAAGGAACACCCTAAAAAGTAGGTTATGTTGATGGATCACGGGAGGAAAGTTGTGTAAGGGGAACTTGAGCTAAATCTGATTAGCTTATCACAGAGTGAGAGTGTGGAGGTTGAATAAATCTTCAACATGCGCTGGCTCTGTCTCACAACACTGATCAGTTTAAATCACACATTATACTCAAGGGCAGTTGGAAGTAGCAGATAGAAAAAAAATTTACGTTTGTTCTGGCACATTTCCAATTAGCAAACAAGATCTTACAGACATCTGTAAGCATAAGCTACACAATATATCCATGCCTATGTATACCCATACATTAAAAAAAACAGAAGTGCTGATTTTCCATATTAAACTGGAAAATTATTATTACAGATGGACAGAAGTAAAATGCAAAGACTGTGATTCCTGGACCCTTGGCTTTCTTTTCCCGTTACAGTTCACTGGATGGGTGAGTGATATGTAAAAGTATATTATGCTTTACAAACAGTAATAGTTTAGCCTCATTAAGCATACTAGCCAGCTACAGTTGCGCTTAGAAGTTTATATACAGAACACTCATCATGAACATGAATGTCATGGCAAAATTGGACTTTCAATAGTTTCCTTGAAATTGTCGTCTTTTGGGGAAGAATGATTTTACAGCATATATCTTTAACAAAAAGAACCCCCCCCAAGAATTGGTGAACAATGTTAAATTTATTTGTTAGTGTATGTTTTTGTGATACCAGCACAGGGTCAAAGTATTCATACAAGGTGAATTATACACACACCTACTTAGATTATTAATTCAGGGGTGCTGAAAGTCCCCAAATTGAGTTGGACAGAACTCATGGGATTGACCACCACACAGTGCAATTGGAAAGCCCAATGAGCTCAGTGCAGATCTGAGAAAAAAGATGGTAGATTTACACAATGAAAGCCATTTCTAAACAACTGCAAATTCCCAGATCAGTTTGAACTAGTGTACGTCAGTACAAATTATTGGGAGATGCAGCCACTTCGCCAAGGTCTAGAAGAAGACCCAAATGGTCACTTTGATCTGAGAAGAAATTTAGTTCCCATGGTTAAGGACAACCTAGCAATCACCAAGGCGCAGGCCTGCCATGCGCTCCTGAAAGCTTGCCATTCAAGAAACATGTGAACTACCTTGTATGTTTAGTGACGAGAAGAATTACTTCAGGATTATTCAGTCTTCTTCTTCTTCTTTGTCTTTCGGCTATTCCCTTTCAGTATTGCTCAAATTATCGGTTAGATAGTTGAAACTTGAACATAATTCCAGCAGAAGATTGACCCTAAACACACATCAAAACAGGTTGCAGAATCGATAAAGCAGACCTACATTAAGCTTTTGGATCCTCACCCCTATTGAAAATTTGCAGACCAGGCCGAAAACTCTATAAGTACTAGTCAAAAGTTTGGACACAAGTTTGGATATATAAATGTATTTATTTATTATTTTTTTTAATGAAACAACACATACAGAATTAGGTAATTAACTAGAAGTAATGACAACAATCAGTTGTTATTTTAAGACATGAAGGTCAGCTGTTCTGGAATAGTTCTTGCAAAAACAGTATTGTGTCAAGTGCATTTGTAGAACCCATCAAGGAAATTTTTCCCTTCCCAGGAAAGCAAGATTAAAACTTACCTCTGCTGCAGAGGAGAAGCTCATTTAGAGTCACCAGCCTCAGAAATCAGCACCACAGATTAGAGTCGTTATGAAGGCTTTACAGGGTATAAGTAGCAGACACATCTCAATATCAACTGTTGAAAGATTATTGCATATTTTGGACACCTTCAGCATTGATTTACAGTGTAGAACGAATGAAAAGTTGGGAAAAACCATAGAAATAGAAGTTGTGTCCAAACTTTTGACTGGTAGTGTATATAAACTCAATTCTGAAAAATTCTGGCAAAAAGAGTGGTCAAATATTCAATTCAGTTTTATTTATATTGTGCATTAAACAATGGTCATTGTCGCAAAGCAGTTTTACGGAATAAAAAAAAATATGTATGAAAATGAGTTTGAAAAGTGTGAGGAAATACAGTATGCATACATTTTATTTATCAGTTTGTCTGAGAGTGTTCGAGGCAAAGGAAAACCTCCCTGAGGTGGCAATAGTAAGAAACTTAGAGAGGAACCAGACTAGGAGGCTGGAAGTTCAGGATATCAGAAATAACCTACCAGAATTCTTCCAAAAGATGTTGATGGCTACCAAAAGCATCAACTAAAGGTAAAACTCGTTTAAGGACATTCAACCAAAGACTAGGTGTGCTGTATTTGTAATTTTGACAGAAATAATCGAATGATATCAAAGACCTTGTTCACCAAATTCTTCTAAGGATGTATGATATATGAACATTCTGCCTCAGGAAAAGAGCAGTTACAAAATTTGCTGCAAGTCCATAACTGCCATGAGATTCATGTTCATGATAAGCGTACCTTAACACAATATCATGCTTATTGGTTAACTGTGCAAATTGTATTTCAGCAGTAACTGTTTAATTTTCAATAGGCAAAGTTACAAACAGGTAACAATTGACTAACTATTAGAATATTATATTATGCAAGTAAATCCAAGAACCAACCGAGTTTGCTAGCAATTTAGGTAACATTAAGCTCAAAATGAATATAGGAGTATAGGATTGGTTTTTAGGAGTATAGGGTTGTTTTTTTAAATCTATTTACATCTATTTTTATCTATTTACATATAGATTTTTCAGTGATGATTACCTAGACCTGAATATTGAACAAGAAGCATTACAACCCCTGCAACATTAGCATCGCTGTTGTTTTCCAATTTTTGGAAATAATTTGCAATTATGGAATAAGCATCAGTCACTAGTTTCTGAGATTTTAAAATAAATCACACTGTGGGACATGGCTTTGTTGGAATATATTACATTAAGTTTTTGTTATCCTGTTGGAAGGAAAAGTGTACAAATGCAGAAGTATAATTCTGGTCTTCTATTAGCAGACGAGGTAGCATTATGTGGTTAAAGTCACATTGGTAGCCGCATGTGCTAGTGAACTAGTTAATAGTTTTTTTCTACCATGACCCTAAAAATAAAAACTAAAGTGTGTGCAAAAAAATACCCATGTTATTATATTTCCAAAGGGTAGACCTATGATTAACCAGAACACGATCAAACAAGTTGCCAGTTTGATGTCTTTTCCTCTTACGCTAATAATGCAACATTAAACAGCCTGTTATTTTGTGGATGTCAGTGGTACCCATAACCAATTCTGATTGCCAAGAAGGGAAAATCTCCTCCGATTTTTATTTCTGTAAAGTGGTGCTGAGATGCGGCAGCGATCTGATCTGTATGAGGTAATGGCGGGAGCAGGCGGCGGGAGTTTTTATGGCTCTGGCTCGTGCACTGCCTGCCTCCATTTGACATTATCGGGACCTAATGAAAATAAATGTGATTCTGGCCATAAGAGCTGAGACGCGTAGCTTTCTGAAGTTCCTCTAGTGAGAGAGAGAGAGAGAGAGAGAGAGAGAGAGAGAAACAGGTAAGCTTGAGGCTTAGCGGGGCGCGGTTGATCAAATGACCGTCAGTGGCTATAAATCAAATCATTATGATGTCCCCCAAGAGAAGCAACACAGCAGGCTTCCATGTTTTTTTTAGCCTCATGATTTCCAAAACGAAGACGTCACTCTTTCAGCAGCCCCCTGAAGAGAAAAGTCATGGAGGGACAGGAAAGCGGGCCCGCTAGGCTAACGGATGTCTGAGGTCTACTTGCGTGACCCGCTGCTCAGTTATAAATGACCTGCACTGGGCAGCGAGTGAAAAAATAATCTGTGTGACTTCACCCGATCAGTCACAACATGCCAAAGTCACCCAGTAACAATGACATCATCATAAAAGATGATGTAATGCCAGGAATTCTGACCCGTTTTCAGACTCAGCAAAACTTTTGCCACCGCTCCCAGATGAGATATTAGATTAGCTTTTTTAAGTATAAGCTTATGCATGGTCAAAGTACAATAAAATTAGCCAAAATTACTGCTATTGATTTTCTTATTTAGTAATGACATGAGTGAAAAATTCAGTGTGACATCATTCAAAGGGGAAAGAAATTGTAATGTAATTATACTATCCCTTAAAACTCCTATTAGCTAACAAAGCATTCATTCTAGGAAAAAAAACTTTTCTAATTGACTTTTATTTTATATTACACAGCCTAGACTTGATTTTTCTGTCACTATTTCTTGTCATATATTAAGTTCTTCTCAGTCTTTGGATACTCTGAGAAATCTGGGGGTGTTTTCCAGTGCTTCTACAAGAATCTTTCCCTCACCTCTGTCCTCCGGGGCAACCACTCCACTCCCCCGTCTCAATAAATACAGTCCCCTAATGCAAACCATGTGCTGCTAAATTGGAAACATGGATTTTAAACAGTGTATTTGCTTTTTCACAGACTAATGCGTCCCAGGAGACATTCGCAGTCGGCTTGGCTGTGTCAGAAAGATGGACAGGGGGGCACCAGCGAATATGCATAACCTTTCAATTAAAGACATTCGCACAAATCATAAAAGTGAACACACCACTTCTGATATACAGAGAGGTGTCAGTAGAGGATTCCTTGTCCTGTTGCTTGAAAAAAATCAGTGTGTGGTTTTAGCTGTTAAGATCTGGGATTTTGGTTAAAGAAACTAATTCTGGATCAGTATGAAAAGTGGCAGGTTTTAGCAAAGGAATAATGTGTAGGCTGAAAGGATATAACCTTTGCATAAGATTTGTTTCACATGAACCCATCCGACTGGTTGTGATCAAATTTTTTGTGCTGATCTACTGTACGATCAGTTAAATACCAGCTAACAAGTTTACGTTGCCGAACATGTTAAAGTTCTAGGAACATCCAGATCCAAAGGTCTAACATGTTTAAGGGGGGACACACGCATTGTTATACCAGATTTTACATCTCGAATATTTAACAAATCACACAATCCCATCAGTGATTAATTGAAAAAAAAAAAAAAGAGTATAAAAAAATACTTACTGCTATTTTTAATGTAATGCAATGTCAGTGAAATAAGTTATAGTGATTATAAATATTTTTTTTCCAACACACCAGCATTTGTTTCTCTGCAGCTTGTCATGTAAATGAGAAAATTTATAAAATATAAGGTACAGCTATAAGTGATGGTGCCCTTTTTAAGCTGACTTACACACTTTATAAGGTTAAATTGCAATTATATCACATGTTTTTATTTACATACAATATTGCCTTATACACTTACAGTACAGAATGACCTCATCATCACATTCTGTCATGTTTCAGCGCTACTGCAGCTTCAACAGAATTTATGATTATTTTTTAAAGATCGCTCACCAAGGCTAAATATCAAACAAATAATATGACTGCCGAGACCTTGTCTGCTTTCTTTATATTGTAATGGTTAAAGGAGATGGAAACAGAGCGAAGAGGAATATTTAGCCTTGATGTTGGAGTCATTTCAGGGCAGGAGTTCAAACAAGCCTTACGTTATAAACCACATACTTACACGGCACAGATGACCGAGAGAGGCTTTGTTTAAAGTTTGTAGACTCATGTAAGTGTAAAAAGCAGAAAACCACACCAAGGTTCCTTCATCCAAAAAAGAGCCTTGGAATTCCCTCTCTGAATTCCCCTCAGGTGACCAAAAGTACCTCAGACCTGAAGTGTTTTTCAAAACAAACGGCTTAACAATGTGAACTCCTCATTCCTGGTCAGGTTAGTCAACGGAGCGGTAATGCATTACAAACCAAAATGTGGACTCTGTGAAGGCAGAAACTGCCGTTTTCAAAGTCTCGACTTCGCACGAGGCAAATGAATAAAGCGGGAAAGGCTAAGTGGAATCAATAGACTGATGAGAGATTGACTTACAGGTTATTCTGACATACACGCTTTATTCCCCTTCACAGGAACCACAAAGTGACCTCCACGAGGCATTATGTCATTATTAAAAATAAATAAATAAAAGAAGCGCTATAGAGGTGGACTCCGACTCTAGCTGACATAGAAACTAGACTAGGTGACTGAAACTGGGTGATTTTTACTATGCAAACATGAAACCAACTCTCTCTCTCTCTCTCTCTCTCTCTCATTCACTCTCTCACACACACTCAACACCCAACACACACAATTAACAGTACAAACCTAGGTAGGGAATATACACTTCAAATCACTTATCCGTCTCATTTCAAGGGAAATCAAATACACCATCAGTGTGAATGGCATCATTATAAAATCCTCGTTATTGTCATCTGAGGAGGTCTTCCCAGGACTTACGATTCGACAGCGTGGCCGCAAGCCACCAATAAAAACCGTCCACCATTTTGTGGACCTTCAGTGCTTGTTGACTCCAAACACAAGGCCGCCCATACGCTTCCTGTTTTCTCATATAGACACTTAGTCAGAGAGGAGTCAGCCAGGCATCTGGCTGGGGGAAAAAAGAATGACTTGGGCACATTATTAACGTAGATAGCAGGCACAAGACAAAAACAATGGGCTCTTTCAAGCCTGATCTTGTGGCCACACAGCCTTAAGGGATAAAGTTTGATGACCTCTGTGGATTTTTATGAGTCAGTGTGACAGTTCAGGGGGCTGAATGGAACAGTGAGATACGACCGAGAAATATGAAATTAGCTGTCCGAGAGTTTGTTTAAATACGTGCCGTCACGTCACTCCCATGACAGGAGTTCAAACGCATGCTTTACAAGGGATTAGGAATTGTTTTCATAATGATATGTAAGAACCTATAAGCACTGAGTTGAGCCAAGTATATAAACATTTAACATGTGAAGATCATTGAATATGTCTGAAAGGTGATTAAACATGGCAGCGTTTAGCTTCTCGTGTTATCATTTAAAGCATATTTTAATTTCAACAGCAAATAAATGTGAACAGGCCTCTCTCGCAAGGTAGTATTACCCTCACCCGGACCTATTTTTAAGCTTTCTCACACTAAAAATAACCACATTAATTATTGTATTTTATTTTATTTTTTGCAGTGAGAGGAGCAGCTGGCAGGACACAGCATAGGCTTTGGGGTATGATAAGATCGTGAAGGGGGGCGTCACCCTTTTCTGTGATTTAACGATAAATCACACCAAGGAGCTTAAGCCAACAGCAAGTCCCTCAGGCTAATACAGTGGAGGTCTACAGAATCAGACCAAGAAATAACATGCAGTCTGGGGTCTGGGTGCTGTTGAGTCGTTAGGGGGGTGTGGTTTGGGCTGGGGGGGGCGGATGGATTAACCCCCTAAGCACACTCACACACACACAAAAGGGTGGGACGAGATTCAATCTTTGAGATAGCAGGGGGTAGATGAGGTCATTCATATGTACACACACACAATACTCATACTGTATGTGAAGAGGTACCACTGTTTAAAGACACAATAAATGAGAAAACTGATTCTGAATAAAGATAGAAGACTGAAAGAAATTCTGCATCTATCAAACAACTAAGTGGAAGAAAATGGCCTGTTTCTAAATGATTATTTCTGCTTTATATATTTAGAAATTGGGTATATTTATCAGCAATTATATACAGTATATATATATATATATATATGTACTGTATATAATTGCTGAGATAT
>JAOVVA010000028.1:8667043-8685881 GCA_028565275.1 Leiocassis micropogon | reverse complement strand
AAGTTGGCACCTCCACATCATTGCATTCAGGTTTTATTCACGATTTGTATAGTGTCCCAACTTTTTTGGAATCCGGTGTGTAAATTTATTCTTAAAATAAATAAATAAATAGATAGAGAGAGAGAGAGAGAGAAACAGACATGGTTGCTTTGTGGTTAGTATTGTCGCCTTGCACCTCCAGTGTCTGGGTTCGAGTCCCACCTCGGGGTTGCGCGCATAGAGTTGGCATGTTGGGTTTCCTGCCACAAGACATGCAGGTTAGTCTAATTGGCGTTCCCAAATTCCCTATAGTGTGGGAATGACAATCAGGGCAACTCGACCCCTTAAGTAACTGCCTTATGTTAAACAGCTGCGCAGCTACTAACTGAATTCCTGTACAGTAGAGCTGATTAACAAGACGCCGTTTCATTTTCTTAATTTAACATTTCAAGCGCCAATGCACTTACATCTTTAGCAGCACATATATGGGAGAATGGGGTTCTGCTCCGAAGTGGGAAAGCAGGTTATGAGTGTTCGCAAGGATACAAAACAGGAGAAAAGGAAATATATTGAGAGATGCAACACTACTTTTTTTCTTTTCTTTTCTTAGCTGCCCTAATGGCCTGCTCAGTACCCGAGTACACTTGTGTAATTACACTCTCTGGTACAGCAGGTGGCAGTATACACCTAGTTGGTTTAAACAGTGAAGTCAGCATTTGTGTTGTACTTAATATTATTCATAATTTTGGTGAAAATATCAACAACGACCCTCTCGTGTGCATCAGCTTTGGCGATGGAGGTCAGAGGATGAGATACGCACACACGCTGCCTGCACAGGCAGATTTTGAGGGAGACAAGAATGAAGGCGTTAATGAAGTCCCATTTTAAACAGCGGTCCACTTCCGTATATCTGGTACAGTTAACCTTTATATTAGATTCGAACCATATCCAAGTACACCATACATTTTAGAGTGGATCCTTTCTGAGGCACAGTACAGTGTGTTCACACTGCTCAACCGTACAGGACTTTGTCCCTACAGACTACAGAGTCCCTAGCGTGAAAGCAGCCTTAATGAACAACAGTTTCCCCAAATGCATGTCTGTTTAAATCATCCATTGCGACGGGACTATCCTCAGGTTAAGCAGGTGGTTGCAAGGAAGGGTGAAAGAAAGGAATAGAGGATGGAAGGTCAAAAGGGTGAATATAAATTCCTAATACAGAATCAGATGTTTAATGCAGAAAATAGATGCAGACTAAAAAAGTTTTTTAAAAAAACTAAAAAGGTCCCTTTGTCTGGGTTTTGTCAAACACACACACACACACGCAATACTCACGGCTCCATAGTGAATAGGACAAGCGCGTGTTGATCTTGCGGTAGAGCTGCTTGTTGAATGGCCAAAGCACGCAGGTGCACAGCTGAATGAAGTTGATGATGAGGCCGCTGACCACGAATACGAAGCCGATGAAGAGCTGCAGGATGAACTGGCTCTTCAGCCAGGCCAACAAACCCATGACGGACAAGCCCTCGCCTCACACACACATACACGCGCACCTGTGACGAGAGACAGTCAATGTAAGTGTGTATGTGTGTGGGTTGTAGCAGAACCAACGGCCAACACTAGGCATGTAAACACCTTGCAAAAAAGGTATCCGCATCTGAAAAACTAAATGCAAATATGGAATGCACAGTGAGTGGCGTGTGGTCGTGATTGAATCTGGATGCCCTTTATAGGGACTTTTGTGAATAATAATCCTATTTTGTAGAAAAACCAGCACACTACTGAAATCTAACAGCGTCCTTGCGATGTAGCTTCGGAGATCCGCACAGTACCCATAATGCATCTGAGGTCAAGCAAAACGACGAACGCTTAGGTGAACTCTGGGGTGAAAGAGCTAGCCAAGTAGTATTTGTTTTGCAAATGTAGGGAACATTATTATTTAAAAAAAAAGAAACACTATTCGCTCTAGTGATGGGAAGTTTGAATCATTTTAGTGACTCGGTTCTTTGAATCTCGTTCATCAAAATGAACGAATCTTTTTTTGAGTCTTTAGTTCATTTCGTTCTTTTGATCAGAAATAAAGTAAAATGTTGCATTTTCAATAAAATGACCCCATATATGTCTACATACACAAATTCTGTCTATAGTTCCAGTAATGAAAATATTACAATGCAGTTAAGGACATATTATGATAAACAGAATGAGCAGCTCAACTCTCATATCTTCTAGTCAGAGTCGTTTGTTCTTTTGAATCTACTGCACCGCATGGCGTCTATGGGGGTCACGTGACAAAAGAACGAACGACTCGGAGTAGAAGAGTCATTGAGAAAGAATCGCTCAATTCTGTTTCCTGTACATAACCCACGGAGGTTATGCGATGATTTGCGCATGCGCGCCCAGAACAAATCACTCTCCGAGACGACTCGTTCTTCTGAGTCACGTTAAAGATTCGTTCAAAAAGATCGAATCGTTCATGGACGACCCATCACCAGAACAGAAGCGCTAGAGGACGTGCATTCAGGCAAACACTGATGCGTCCTTGTCCTGATCGATATAGACAGCGATAACGATGATTCATTAATCTAATCTAATATAACTTGAGGGTTAGTGTTCTTAACACTATGTGCAAATTGTGAAGTCGATTCCACCTTCACGTCCTTAATAATGGCAGATTGTGATGAAGCTACAGTACACAGGGTCAACGAAGAGCAACGTGGTCACTCACGATACTAGAAAGAACAAGCGCTGTGTTCAAAACGAGAAATACGAGTCCTTCGCAACGCAATTCAACTAATCAATTCTTTATGTTGCGTCTGCAAGGGTGTGTGTAATGGTGTTATACATTATGATTGTTAAAGTGTACCTCTGCTTTACATGAGAATCTGATGTACTTGAAACGACATGTTCACTCAATAAACATATTGTTGAAAAGAAGAACTAAAGAACTTACCACAACGGGTTGTTCCTCCTTACAGTCCTCTTCTACACGGCCCGTCACTCAACACCACAGACCTGCGAGAGAAAGCGAGAGATAAAGTTCACTCACCGCGTGCCCTACATAACCCGCAGCCCGAACCGTCTCCAAATGCACCAGCGACGACAGCGATGCAAAACCCGATAAACACGTGTACGGTTCCAGATATGTCGCTGCCCATTGTCTATTTTTACCTTGTAGCTGTGGCGGCATGCCTCGCCGACTCCGGGACTATGTCAGGGTTTCAGTTTTAACGGACATGAGAGCGAACTTGGCTCTTAAGCTCAGAGCTTTTTTTCCTCTTTAGAAGGACACAAAACCGCTTGAAAGTGCAGTTCTGCGGCGAACACTCTTCTCTATGTGAACTAGAAAATCCACTAGGACCTTGAGGAAAAGTTTGTAAAGAGGTGCCCCAGGCTAGAGCGCTGCTTTCCCTCTCTCTCCTACACATACACACATGCAGTACACAGACACTATCTAGGTGAAAGTTCATGCAGCCCATACAAATCCTCCCATGCCTCCCTTTCCAACGTTCTCTCCCAGACATGATATTTTCCCTTGCAAATATTGCATATACAACATTACAAGCAGAGCACCAGGTGATGTTTTTCTTTCTTGGCTAGTGTCACAAACATCCCAAACTGTATGACCCTGAGCCCAAGATAAAAAAAAAAAAAATAAAAAAAATTGTTCACCTAGTTATTTCCTCCTTAAATCGCCATGGTTACGCCATTAAGAATTCAATGGTTAAAAAATAAAAAAATAAAATCCACGTTTGTTCAAAAAGCATGGCACGAACACTTCGTCTTTGCACATGGGTTATCCGGGTAAACGGACATTGCCTTGGTTTTGCATTGCAAAGCCAAATATTGACAAATATTGGTTCTGGGGTCCGATCTATTAAAAAAAAAAAACCTTGTTCCTTCTTTTCCGACGTTTCTGATCATTCCTTTAATCCAAAATTAACGCGTCTTCTAGTTAATGGTCCTCGAAACCTGGTATCATAGCAGGTCGCACCACATGCACAGCACAGGCACCTTGCAGGTAGAGACTTAGTTACAGAAGCAAACCAGTCGGGGCTTGTTCCCTAATCTGAATCAGTTCTTTGACATAGGAGATTGGAGAGGGAGCTAAACTTGTATTGCAAGAATGCTACTGCTACAGCACGCAAATCGTGGAGGATTAAATAAAATAATTTTGAATACAAACAAATCTCAGTACAACAACAAAAAAATTATAGACAATAGATGAGGCTGTGATCTAATTACTTACATTTTTGATCCATTAAATGCTTGATTTTTGCACTGTTAATATACTTGGATATAATCCTACTTCTCTTACGTGATTTAATCACTCTTCACCAGCTTGTTTTACCAAGGTGCTGCTCGAAAGATTTTGCTTGGACATTAGAATTTGTGAAAACTGAAAGAAATGGGGCGGCACAGTGGTGTAGTGGTTAGCACTGTCGCCTTGCACCTCCAGGGTCTGGGTTCGATTCCCGGCCAGTGTGCATGGAGTTTGCATGCTCTCCCTATGCTTGGGTTTCCTCCAGGAAACTCTGATTTCCTCCCACAGTCCAAAGACAAGCAGATTTGGCTGGTTAGAGTATGTGTGTGTGCCCTGTGATGGATTGGCACCCTGTCCAGGGTGTGCCCCAAGTGTCCTGGGATAGGCTCCAGGCCCCCCACAACTCTAAATACAGGATTAAGCGGTATAGGCGTTGAGTTAGTGTGTGAAACAAATTGTCTTTTGGGGCAGGGGGGCAGTTACCCACACTCGCTATTTACTTAAGATAAAGGTAAAGTTCCACCGATCTCTATATGTACAGAACTGTGGAACATGAGCAAAGTCAGCTTTTAAGTCAAACCGGGACTTTTGATTGTGCAGAATAAGAGAACACAGTTTTACACAGTAAAAATTACCCTTATTTTTCTATATAATCCCCTGCTACAGTAATGCACTTATCCCAGCGTTTCACTAGTACTTGGATCCCATCAAGGTAGAAAGTTTCCTTAGTACCCCAGAGGCATGATGGGATTGACTGCTTCATGTTTGAAACGCTGGCCTCCCAGGAGCTCCTTTAATAGTCCAACCATGTTCAAATAGTTTGGAGTGAGGTCAAGACTGTACAGTTGTAGTAATGTAGCTCCTAGCCGAGCTCCTGTAACGTGCAAGCAGTGTTCCTGAACGATTGTGTGTTCTGTAAGTTGGCATTAAGTTATTCATTGATTTTCATGGATCAGCCACTTGCTGAATGTTAACTGGAACGACTGCAGTGAGCTCTGAACTACTTCGGCCAGGAGACTCATTCACAGACATACAGACTTCTTTTAAAACCTGTGCACCATTCAAATGTTTTAATGCAGCTAGTCTTCTGTAATGTCAATCGGTTTTAAGTCTTCATTGACGAGAAATTTCATCGCAAGTCCTGGTTTGACTTGAACGCCCTTTATAAGTGGAAATTATCTGGTTATGACATTAAATTTGAGCCATGAATTTATTATACACTTACGTAATCTGATTATCAGAAAACTGTCTGAATAATCTGATTTCTTTGTAAACACTAAAAATCCATCAATAAAACTAACAAAAAAGGAAAAGAAAACCTTTTTTTTTTTTACTTTTCTGTTCATTTTTTTAAAGAGCTGAATAACAATCACTGAAATATAATGTTAAACTTGATAAGAGTAATAATAACCTGTTAACTACATTGTCCAATGTTCACGATAGATGGATACATGATCATGTAGTTATTTGTTCCATTGTTAAATGACGTGGGTTAATAAGATTTTCTTTTTCCGCAGCATCGCTAACCATAAAACACTAAATGAGAAATATTGCACAAGGTAAGGCATTAAGCACACCTTGATGAATCATTAACCTTGTTTCTGATCTGCCACTAACGCTGTGTGATTTAAGTAATTATTCAGTGGAATCGATCGTTGGATAATCTGAATCAGTGGGTCAGGTTTTTGGGCATTAGTATTCAGAATCGAGTCACACTTTTTTAATTATTATTATTATTTTCATTATTTAGTTGCAAATGTTAAATGGTCTTAAATTGATGAATTCCTTTATAATAACCCAAAGCTTTTGCAGAAAATAATAAGAGGATAATCAAAGCCTTATCTTCTTTTGAGATTATGATCAGTGTGTGCAAGAGCACCACCTACTAGACTGAAGTGTGGACCATTTATTAGTTGTAATTCTTAATACCGTACTTCAACACATTTTAAAAATATAGCTGCTTGAGACAAATCAGACAATAAACATGAGTGCTGGAGCATGGACCCGAAAACCATAACGTCCAAACTCTGAGTCTACCAATGATTGACAGCTCTATCTGTGACGATCACCTGAGCCAACCAGTAGATTTCTCCTACCTCAAGTAAAGAACTGCTACCCAAAGTTCTTTCTGAAATCTAGCAGAAGTTAGATCATCAAACACCAGCGCAAACACGTTCCCTTTTTAATAAGTTGCAGGAAGTCAGCAGTTTTGCATCTTGTGTTGCCACTGCTGTGACAAGAACACATCACACCTCAAAAGGAACTCTGCCCAGTCTAAAGCCACACACTCATACTACTGGCCAAAGGCCACTGTGTAAGTGGAGAGCACAGCCTGTCTGTTCAACAATCACCATGAAAATATTATATAAAAGATAATAGAACAATGTCTTTTTATCTATTAAGAATGTTTCAGATAGCGAGCACAAGGGAGATTAGACATAGAGTGATACATCTGCTTATGAGAAAACAGCTGCCATGCTTTCCCTTATCTCTCAGCTCTAGGTCATCTCGAAGATAAACTCTACAGACCTGTGCAGGTCTGAAGCGGACGCCAAACTGAAAATTGCTGAACGTTGTGTGGAACATTCTCGAAAAAAATGACAAGTGAGAACAAAGTGCAATAACTCACGCTTAAAGACCAACACAGTGGTCTCCACCACGGACCGGTTTTATCACCTAAAGCGCGTAATAAATACAACATACCATAACGCAAAATAAGAGTCCTGAACTTGTTTCTGTGCGATGAGACGGCTCGACGACGACACCCAAAGTGTATTCCTTATGTCCAGTCTGCTTCGTGATATCTTTTTGTTTTTTCTGTCACTGCAGACAACCCCGCCTCACGAAGATCGGTTGTTGGAAATGAAAGCGGGGTTTTTCAGTGCTTTTGTGGTGAACTCGGGATATCCTGCTTTGATTTCAATCAAGAATGTTGGCAGAGTTGAAGTTCTCGCAAACATACTTTTAAGCCTGCATATATTATACAGAGTGGGCTCGGAGCATGTAAAGCACCTGTTGTGATAAACCCATAATTTAGGTAGGACTCTTTGCTTTCTCTTCATTAGAAGTCATAGCTCTGATGTCTTACTATTTGGGTATTTTCTATTTTTCAAAGGAGCCCTCCGGAGACGTTTGTGTTTTAATAATTTTTAGCCTGGGCATTAAAACCGATACAGAGATGAGTGTGAGAAAAAGGAACAGACGGAAGCAAGGGGGAGATGATCTGATTAGATAAATAAATAAATAAATAAATAACTTTGCAGTCAATAAAATGGAAATTTTTAAAAATATATTTTTTTATTCTTTCTGTGCGGCCTGGTACCAAATAATCTACGGCCCAGTACCGGTCCATGGCCCCGGAGGATGGGGACCACTACCTTAACCGTCTTCAATTAAGCCTGAGAAACTAAAGACAGACAAAAAGAGCTAAAACTAAAGACAGTCAAAAACCTCTCCACAAGAGCGGACTCGTTCTCTCCCAAAAAACATAAAAAGCCAGCTTCTTAAACTAACTATACATACAAAAAACTTGAAGCAGCACTTACCAGTAGACATAATAGGCCACAGCCATGACCACTAGCGCCCCACAGATTCCTGTGAAGATCATCACAGTCCCCTGGTTCAACATCTTCGCCTTGGGTTTGTACCCACAATATAATACCGTATTAAAAAAAAAAAAATGGCGGACAACAAAAGGTTGTCAAAAATCTATAAAACCTAAACTAATCGCCTCAGCATTTACCTCAGAATTTCTTCTCAGAGACTGATAAAGGTCAGAGGAAAAAGCGGGCCATCCACTAACCCTCCTGACTAACACGCCATGCTAATGTTAATCCCGACAGTTAAGATTATGATGATGACAGCAAGAACAAATACAGATCCCATAAACTTGACGATGCTCCACATCAACCTGTGTCAGCACAAACCTGAGGAGATTGAGATCTGCAGACCCGTGAGGCAAAAGCATGCGCGGCAGCCATCACCTCAAAATGCTAATCATCTCCCATACACACACACACTGAGCTAGCAATCTGCCAGCCAAAGATGACCGTTTCCATAAAGTGGACTTCAAAAAGGGTCTGTCATTTGGAAGAAAAACAGAAAGACTGTGCCTCCTCTTTGCTAATCAGCTCTGGATTAGATTAGACGTGATTAGCGCTGTGGAGCAGCAGCCTGGATAAGTCACATCGCATTAACATCAAACTCTAACAAGACAGGACCTCTCTCCTTGGATGACGGCGGTGTCAATCAAAGCGAAAATGTCATAGCAGGGACAGAAAATGTTACGTTATGTCTGGACACTTGTTTAGGGGACATTTTGTTATTTAGAGCAACAGAAAATGTGCTAGTTTGCACTGGTCAAAAGCACCATGCCTCCAATCCTCTTTAGGCATTTAGGCTGAATTCAGAACAAAGCAGCAGAGTAATCCTACTGTTTTAATTAACACACAGTCTTCTCGTCACATCCCTATCTCAGCTTTTCCTCTGTAACCTATTCCAAGCTAAAGACAGATGTTACCTGCAATAAGCAGTAAAGTGACTTTTCAACATTTCCTCCATTCTCCTCAGCATCACGGTATGAGGATCATACAAAGAGATATTAATGTATTGCTAGAACAAGGGAGAAAACATATCAAGGTTTAGTAGCTAACTCTTCACTCATCCAGATTAGGATCATTGCAACGATTAATCAAAGTTATCGACTAAAATCGGTAATCAGGTTAGTTGGCAACAAATGTAACTGTCGGTTCGTTCATGACGTCATCGCGCTTGATTCTCAGACGAACTGTGAACGCTCAGACGTGTAGGTGTGAGGCTTACTGGAGTGAAGTGAGAAATAGAGCGATGGTGAACACCTTGTGTGAGAAAGTTTCACTTTTAACTCGAGCAAGACAACCACAAGAATCAGAAGGAGAGACTTTCTGCTGTGGGGGTGGGGGGGGGTGGGGGTGTGGCCAAGCGTCGCTTTTTGTGAAGGACGCGAGAGTCAGATTAGTGGGAAAGGATTCACAACTAAAGAGAATGTGGATAATTAGTGACTGTGTGTTGCTATGAGTCGGGCTTTTATTTCCAGTTCAAATCAATGAACCCTTTTAAAGTGAAGTTCACACGCATACACTATTGCCGGCTTTTCAGCGCTAACCACACACTCTCTCTCTCACGGTTGTGCTCTGCACTTTTTTCAGCTGACAGCAACACACACGCGCATGCACGCTAATTAGCCATATTCTCCTCATCTGCCTGTCCTCCCCCCCACTTCCCTTAACCTAGATAGTGTGTGAATAGCCAGAGAGTTTCTTAACATTTCAACTTAACTCACATAATCACCAGCCGAAATCATCAAGCTTCATTTTGTATTGATATTTTATTGCAGCTACTTTGTTTTCCTTGGTTTTAGATTTTGTTTCATCAGAAAAGTTCATTAAAAGACATTTTAATGAAGTATCCATCATTATCTTGATTATGCATTACCACATGCATGAAACAACCTCAAGATCAATTTAGAAGCTTAAGAAGAGCTACTGTGGAACTGTAGCATTAATTAGTAGATTAATCAATTATCAAAATAGTCCTTAGTTGCAGTCCTAATCCATATTTGGAACACTCTTCCTCATATGACGCTTGCTTCCTGGTCATATTACCTTGGCTGGTAATTTGTTGTAAAAGGAGATTATTGGAACTATAACTACAGTAATCTCCACTACTTAAACTATTTATGTGATTTCTAAGAAAACACTAGTATAATAAAGACCGCCCAGATGGAAATGAACTGGGCTTTCACACATCAGCTCATTTGCTCTGGTCCCAATCGCTTGAGTTTGTAAGCTTGTAGCATCTTCTCCTTGGGGTGGTTTCTTTTCACATAGAGAAAAATCCAAGTGTACCTTCAAACCACACCAGACCACACCGTCCTCTCCGCTTATTGGCCAGATGTGTCTGCTGCTGGATCATAAGAAGTAAATACATGAAGAAGATCCTGTGTTGTGGACTATTGTGTGTTCGTTTCACTGGCAGTTAACCTAAGCGGGTTGGTTGTCCCAATTGCCCAATTGTTCCAAGTTTACCTCATTTACTGCACATTAGGCAAATCATACAGTTTGCAAATCATACAGCCTGCAAATATAGTGCATCTAGGGCTGAAAAACAACATGTTGATGTAGTGGAGTCACTGGTCACTGTCTGTATCCTACGACATCTTATTGTGCGTGTAGCGCACAATCATCTGACCTACATAGCCATGGCTGATACAATACACGCGAGAGGGTTGCTCTTGATAGTTTTTTTCCCAAAAATATTAATAATATGTGGCTCATAAACCAACTAGGTGCATACTGCCATCTGCTGTATTGGAGAGTGAAAACACACACGTGCACCAGAGTACAGAGGTGAAGTGGGGATGGAGGAGCAATCGTTCCTGGGCACTGTACAAATAAAGCGTGTTCAGCGTGAAAGCGCACCAAGAGAAGCCCAAGAAGCTCTGCAAATGATATAAAAAAGTTGAATGAAAGCCAAAAGTAACCACATTCAAGCTGTGTTTACATGCACTACATTATATTACCTATCCCATTAATACAGTTGGCTTCTGTTTATGATGAGTAAACCTGGGAGAACAGGTCTCCTTCACTAGTCTTAACTTTCCAGTGGTTCTGGGTCTTTGGAACATTCGGTATCATGACCGGACACATACAATGTCTACGTCTTTTTTTTTCCCCCGTAAACCTAATTTGTCAACAAAACCAGCCTTCTTAGGCACAAGTGGCTTATTGTGTTTCCGGGTTTACCTTGTACCATAATGCCTGGAACAGTGAGTACATTCAGATAGCTTGTTCTGATCTCTTTAGGAACAAAAGCTCAATCCAAGCACGTTTATGATACTGGGAATGTAGACAAGTGCAAATTATTCAGAGTGCTTCTTGGACAGATCGACTTGGAGAATGTGACTTGTTTCAATTTACAAGTCATCTAATAACTCGGCTTCTTTAAGCACTTTTTCAAACACGGTTGAAGCAGCCTTCATGTTTTCTTTCGTGCTGAAAGGACTAATGGAAAACAGGACAAGCAAAAATTACAGCTTATACAAGTAAAGCTACAAGGTTCATGGGGCTAACAATCACAAAAACAATTTAAGTGCAAAGAAGCCCAGCTTATGGTCAGACGTAAAAAATGTTTGTAAGACATTTTATAGGAGCTGATAGTCAGTAGTCGTCCTGTAGTCTGATCTGCTCCTGAACAATACAGGTAGTGTAATAGAGTTAGTATTTATTACCTCAGTGGCTAATAAGGATTATCACTGTCGTTTAGGTCATGTTTCTGAGACCATGTGGCTCTTCAAAGCTCCGTATTTACCGGTCACCTGATCTCAGCAACTACACAGAGAAAACATCCATAATTTTTTTTTTTTTTTTTTTAAAGACAAACTCACTCAGGGAATATTATGACTGCAGGCCATGGTTATTTTAAAATGTGATTCAACTTGTTAAAAAGAAGGCATGCTCAGCAAATATGTACGCTTATATTTATGAGCCATGGGAGCTTTCCACACACATTCAGCACCACAAGTGTTTTCTTAAACTATAGATTTAAAACATAAAAAAAAAATTAAAAATCACTTCCCTTTTTTTTATATTGAGATTTACATTAGAAATGTACAATTCCTAGATTTGTATTGTATGTCCTTTAAACCACATTTTATCGCTAAATCCTAATAGTAACGATAATTACAGTTAGGAATAGGAATCACCAGGGACCACATGATACGATATCGCAATACCTAGGTGCCGATTCGCTTTGTATTGTGATTCTGTTATCACAATTTTACAAACATTCTAATTCGATATAATTTTTTTAGATTTTGCTGCAATTCTAAACAAACAGGAAATAATTTGCTCCCACTACCTGCCAAGGTGTGAATAGTGAGTGCGAATAGTGAGTGCGCCACCTGTAGGATTATAGAGGAATGGCGACATTTTTCCCTCCTCAAATGCAAATATATAGTTTAAAAAATTACTTTAAAAAATATTTGAGTCAGTGTGGCAATACATAAACTGCCACACATAATCTTGTTGTGTAACTGAATCGATTGTCCCCCCTTCATCTCTAATGACAATGCAATATTTTTATAACAAATTATGGCGGTATGGTGGCTTAGTGGTTAGCACTGTTGTCTTGCACCCCCAGGGTGGTTATTTTATGCACATTTGTCTTTTGTGGGTAAAAGTTGCTTTGTGCACTAGTGCACAGCCATGTTGGAACAGGAAGGGGCCGTCCCCAAACTATTCCCACAAGACTGGGAGCATGAAATTGTCCAAAATGTCTTGGTATGCTGAAGCATTGAGAGTTCCTTTCACTGGAAGTAAGAGTCCAAGCCCAATGACTAAAAAACAACCCCACACCAGTTCCAACATGACTGTGCACCAGTGCACAAAGCAAAGTCCATAAAGACATGGATGAGTGAATTTGGTGTGGAAGAACTTGACTGGACTGACCTCAACCCGATAGAACCCCTTTGGGATGAATTTAAGAGGAGAGCCAGGCCTTCTCGTCCAACATCAGTAGAATGGAAGAACGGTCAGAAATTCCCATAAACACCCTTCTAAACCTCGTGGAGAGCCTTCCCAGAAGAGTTGAAGCTGTTATGGCTGCAAAGGGTGGGCCAATATCATATTAAACCCTATAGATTAAGAATTGGATGAATTGGATTAGATCTCCAGGGTGGAGAATATCCATCGCCCTTTGTGCCGTAGGACATGTGGACGGACCAAAATACCAAATAAAAAAAAGAATACAAAAACAAAAATCCTTTATATTAGTAACTGAGCCAATTCTATGCAAGCTTTGTCCACCGTGTAATACGAAACATCATAGGCACAATGACTGTGTGCTTTAGTACAAGTAGAATAAAATGTGTATTCTGTCAGGCTCCATCACACACACAGACTCACACACTCCTCAAGAAACGTGTCAGTGGGTCAGATCGGAAAATGTGTAAAATTCAATCCAGCAGTGATCCAGTGTTACAGATCTGTACAGAATTATTAAAAGGTCAAATCCAACCACAATGACCTGCATATCAAAAATAATGAACAATCTGTGCTCTTCAGTTGGATAGAGGATTGGTTTTCTGATTGTTTTTTTTTTGTACTGCCAATGAGACGTTAAAGAAAACTGCACCAGTCCAGCTCTCTCACCAACTCTGCTCAAACCAAAAGCTTTAACATTCATACTAATGTCGCGGTCAATGTCAGCACGATTGCAGATCACTAGCCAAACCGAACCTCAGCAGCAGTGCGACATACAGTATATCTACATTTCTTTCTAGAACTTTGAGCCTGATGGATCTCATGAATATGATGAACATCATCGGAAAGTGGTGTGTATGAGGGGGAACAAAAACTAATGAAGAAAAAAAAACATCTCCATTTGTCCATTATGTCGGAGCTCAATTAATGGTTTTCTTCAATTAAGTGCCATTTTAAATGCTAGTATTCGACTGGTTGTAAGTAAGCACTTCTAAGTAAAAAAACATTAATTTAAAGTTTTCCCCATTTGACTGGTAAGACAAAGATCAGGTCGCACTGATCACCCTCTTTAATACCACCTTAAATATCAGTGGTAAAATTGGAGCCTACACTACCAGTAATGGCACAACCTAACATTTAATTAAATTTTCTTCTTTCTCTAAATTCCATTGAAGCCACAGCACGTTTCCCGTCTGCCGTAATAACTGTTAATTTAATTTATTGTTATAACAATTAACGTCACAACCATTTCAATGGAAATAACTCAATAACAACAAAGATGTCCCACAAAGACGTCAGAGGAGAACATAGCTGCTAACTTCTTACAACTATAATACAAATATACTTGGCAGTGGTGGCTCATTCAGTTAAGTCAATTGAGTTACTGATCGAAAGGTCGGGGGTTCAAACCCCAACACCGCCAGTTGGGGTTATCTGAAAGTTGAGTCATGTCAACTAGACTTCTTTCTTGTTGGGTAGAAACGTTTCACTACTCATCTGTGTAGCTTCTTCAGTCTGAGCGAAGTTGGTAAGTTCCTCACATTTAAATCCTTCAAAGTCAAAGCATCATCCCCCGTCTGAAAATGCTTGTCACGTGAACAACAGAGAAGGTGAGAGTAGGATGAAAAGTCATTAGAGAGTAGGGAGGGAGAGAGCTGTTAAGAAGAAAGCGAAACAGAGAGGTTAGTGAGGTGTTAAAATGTAACGACTTTTCTGTGGCTTTTCTGGTAGACCCGTAAAGACGTCTTGGGGATGGATGGAAGAACATCATGAAAATTGCTGATTGTGCATGAGACAGGTTGTGCCTAAGACGGCCAACTCTGCTGAGAGCAAAATGTTCCACTTGCACGTAGATGGCTTCTTTAAGGGGGTGTTGGTGGCTCAGTGTTAGGTTTCTCGCCTGCTATGCGGAAGGCCCGGGTTTGGGTCCCACCCAATGCCCAAACCCCAGCCACTGGATGAAGTGCTGATCCCAAGCCCTGATTAAATGGGAGGGATGCGTGAGGAAGGGTATCCGGTGCAAAACCTCTGCCAAGTTAGACGTAGAGCTCTGAACATTCTTCACGGCATTGGACTCAAGACATCAAACGTAACTCTGTAAACACATTTAATATTTCATGGCAGGGTTTTCCTTTAAGTGCACGGAGCAACGTCATTTTCTAAAATGACCTTTTATAGAAATAAACTCTAAGCTAACCAAACTGAACCCTTGAAGCCATTAGACTGACAGAGTTACCCTGGGCCAGGTAAACATGAACATCTGATCTCATTCTACTCTGAAACACTTAGTTCAAGTTTATTAATTAGCTGATTAGTGCTGTGAGAGCTGGGCTGAGAAAACACTGAAGTGTGCAGGGCAGGGAGGAGATCCTTCAGGACCTTCAGGGTTGGGGGAAGCACTACTGCACTAGACCACGCCTCTTGTTGTGTAACCACGCCCATCTCAGTCTCTGCACTATAGTAACCCAGCCATCGCGCGACACTGACGCGCAGAATCAAACCAGGTCACTGGGGTTGTTTATTTCAGCACGATTACATCAAGATCACCCAGAACTACTAGACATATTCATGTTTATATGTTTCAAAGTCCCAATGATGCACATCTTAAGGCAGATCAGTTAGCATACTGCTTGATATAACCCTGTAAGTAAGCTGGTGCAGCAGCTAGTAAAGCTGTAATACTCTGCCCAGGCGTTACTAAGCAACGATCAACCATCATACAGTCTTACATACACATATGCAATGCAAAGAAATAACATGCAACATTATATTTCACCTGGAGACCAGGCATCACGCTGCCTCGACCCTAACTACGAATTATAAACATGAACAATTAATTACCCGTCTCTAGAAGCGGAAAACCTCTCATATCAGGAGATCTAACCCGAAATGTCAGAGTCTTCTTCCCCAACTCCTGCGAAGACTCAACACTCCTTAACCTCACTCGGCGTTGTGTTTGGATGATCGCTCACTCTTTGTGTCCGTTAGCGGCAGATCTCACTCGTCACCATCGCACTCCTCGAGCACGTTTTATTCCACATCCGTATTCTGATTTTTCCCGCCTCCTCAATTGTCATTGGTTAGTTACATCATGCAGACCAATCAAATAAGGGGTATGAGTAATGACAGCGTATAGCTGTGGACAGAAGGCGGGTTTTGGGACAATATGTGTGGAAATAAAACGCAAGCTTAAAGCCCCTACGTCCTGTCCGATCACTTTACCAGTTTAACTAGAAACAATAACATATATATAGTTCCGATATCTGCAATCCAGAGTACGTTAATTTTATCTTTTTTTTTTTTTTTTTTTACATTTCATCAGTTGGTAGTTACACAGTGCTCCCAGAGAACCTGTCACCATATTGAACACACTTGTATACTGTTATAAACTGTTACAATATCTTACAATATAGTTATGATATTTAAACTTTTGTGCAATAGCAACTGTGCAATAACACCATTTTAAACTGTGCAATATTATCCTATATTACAATTTGTTTAAAAGTGTCTTCTTCGTATTTGTCTTTAGACTGTTCCCTTTCAGGGGTCGCCACAGCGAATCATCTGCCTCCATCTAACCCTATCCTCTGCATCCTCTTCTCTCAGGTTTTTTCGGACAGGTTTTTACACCGGATGGCTTCCTGAAACATCCCTCCCACTGTTATCCAGGCTTTGGACCAGCACTACATCCAGTGACTGGGGTTTGGGCATTGGGTGGCAGTTGAACCCAGGTCTTTCTGATGGCATGCCAGAAACCTACCACTGAGCCGCCAATGCCCTAAGAGCGATATATCTCTGTCTTGCAGTAAAGTGGTCTGCACTGTGCCTCCAGGGTCGAGGGTTTGATCCTCGTCTAGGGTGGAATTTGCATGTTCTCCCCTTGCTTGGTGGGTTTTTTCCATATACTCCATTCTCCTTCCAAAGATATGCAGACTAGGCTAATTAGTGTGTGTGCATAGCGATGGACTGGGACACTGTCTGGGGTGTACTCCACCTCATGCCCAAAATCTGCTGTGATAGGCTTCAGGCTTCTCATAACCCTGTACAAGATTAGTGATATAGAATATATAACATTATGTCTGAGCTTCTGCAATGTGGCCGGCAAGCATTAAATAATTAAGTGCATATAAATGTTATATAATCTTATTTTAAAAATGGTAACTAATGCACCTATAAATAACAATTGAGATAAAAGTCAGTTTGTTCACTACTAGATGTACGTTTAGTCATTTATTTATTTAACAATAAAAATAAATGATCAATTATCAATTATCTTTCCAGAATAGACAAATCAAATGAATTTAAGAAATTATAAAACAATTCAGTTAATAATAATAATAATTTATATAATTTCTTCTCTGCAAGGTTCTTAGCTTCTTATATTGTTTAGATCAAGTTTGTCAATGTGATGCACATGTATTTATTTATTCATTTATTCATTTCATAAGAATATTTCACAAGTGATTATTTGGCAACAGGCCATCAAGTATTTTGACGTAGTCTAAAAAAAATGTCTGGACACCCCTGGTTTAGATTAACATTTTCCAATTAGAAATTAAGACAAAGAGTGTGAGCTCATGCAAAGACTCAGTGACAGAAGGTTTTGGGCTCCAGGGACCAGGCAAATTTTCCGTTGTCTAGGATTTCCTCAAAGTCATCCCCACCCCTTTGTATAGGACAAATGATGCTTTATCTCTGTCTGCCATATGGTCTCTTGTTAGCCCCCACCTAACCCCCCACACTTACTTGATCCACAGCAGTTAAGATCTTATGAGTACCAATCAGCGTGTCCTGAACATATCTGGTTTCTTTTAACAATCCATTCTAATGGAGTGTGCATAGTTTTAGTTCTCAAAATTGGTCCATTATTTTATTTAGATATGACTATTTACTTACAAATTGGCACTGAAGGACACAACCAGCTATTATTAAAATCATCAAAGGATCAGGGTTACCATTATAAATTATGATCCTCGTGATTGGTTAATACACTAGGCCACTTCTGTGAGACATATAGGGTCCAGAGAATAATTGCAACCCCAATTTACCGAACTATTATACTGGGACATATAATAATATTTAAGGAGTATTTAGTAAGGAAGAGAGCTTTTTTTTCCTGGATTCAATAAAAAATACAAAATAAGGTACACAAAACAAAGAGAAAGCAGCTTATAATAAATCAGAAATAAAATATACAAAATACATATGCATAAATATAGATGCATACTTTAAAATAAGTATGCATACTAACAAAAATGAATATGCAGATTAAGTATGCAATTAAAAAAAAAAAAGCTTACAGGCCAAATCCATATTGTTATTTTTTTTCATTATCAAGTCTGCAATTCACATTTAAGCATTCATAACTGAAAAAAAACTTGTGAATGATAACATTCTTATAATGTAAACAATAAATTCATCCAAATAAAATATGCATGTGAATAATTAAGTGTGCACAATAAAATCCACATGCACAAAGTTTGCGTTTTTTTTAAACTAATAAAATCAGCAAATTTACAATCTGACAGCAGACTGACAGTGACTCAGGTGTTTTGAACCCTCCACTATTTAGGGTCATTTAGGGAATTTAGATCGTGAAGCTGGAAGTGTTGATATCCAAAATTATTTAAAAAGTTTTTCGAAAGTTATGAACATAATTTACTGCTTGTTTTCTAACTTAGACATGTGAATTTTATTTGGTTACAACAGTAATTTCTTATGCTCACTGAAGCTGGGTAAATCATCATACTAGTATCTAGTACGAATAGTTAAAATGCATTCAAAAATTTGTATGAAACTTTTGAAACACTTCTTAATATTAATATTAGACCTAGTACTCGGAAAACATGTGGGGACCAAAATAAGGAGTTTCAGATCTATTGTATAGGGTGCAAGAGTGTTCATTTGCAATGTCATCCTTGGTATTAAACTATTAAATAATATAAAAGTTATAATGCAACTGTTATGAAGCTAAACATCTGAGGCCCATCTGTTTTAGGAGCTAAAGAAGGCTAGATTATTAGCAGTGTTGTTAGCTCATATATATATATATATATATACATATATATATAGCCTACAT
>JAOVVA010000028.1:8654767-8666943 GCA_028565275.1 Leiocassis micropogon | reverse complement strand
TATATATATACAGCTTGCTGTGAGCAAATCACAAACATGTGTGAACATTGCAAATTCAGACGTTTGATCATGACATTAGCAAATTCAGACATTTGACCTGGACATTACCGCATTCAGACGCTTGATCTGGACATGAATAAATTCAGACGTTTGACCTAAACATTAACGAATTCAGACGTTTAACAAATTCAAGGGCATAATATAGAGAGGGGATCTGAAATAGGACCCTCTGTCTTTGTCTGTTCCAGTTTTCCAAGTGGTTAACGCAGTGGTAAAGTGCTCGCCCTATCATCCGGAAATCGTGAATTCGATTCCCGGGTGATGCTATAACCTCTCGCAGCCGGAGGTCTAGAGAGGAGGGATGAGAGGTACTTAATGCTCCCACATTAATCACGGTTCTACAGCCAATCAGGGGCATCTGTAAGCTCACACAAGCGGTAGGAGGTGATAGCGCTGTCCCTCGAGTGTGTTATGCCCCCCACCCCCCACAACGGTGCGTGAGCGAGCAGTTCGAAAAGATGCGGTTGGTTGGCGTCTATATTAAGTTCTATTAGGTTTTTGTTGTATATTATTGTATCACTGATCAGCCATAACATTGAAACCACCTTCCTAATATTGTGTAGGTTTTTTTTTTTTTATGGCTGTCGCAGATTTCATATCAGAGGAGTAGCTGACATAGCCAAACCCTCCCGAAAAGCCATTCTCCATCATCACCTGCAGGGGGCAGCAGAGAGGAAAGAAAAGCAACAAACTAGCGTTCTCTCAGAGTAATTGTTCTGAACATTCCGATAGTCACTATGCTTGTTTCTTATGTTAAAGATAAAATCAGGTAGTGTCTTTAAAAGGACAGTATATGATATAAACACCCCACTAAACACACTTATCCTTGTGCTGCAAGTACAGGTTTTTGGGAGTTTTGTTGGTGTTAAGGTTTGGATAAACTAGGCCCTCAACATCCATGATGCCGCCCTGTGTGAGTGCTGTTGGCACTGGAGGTTTGGATGATCTATTCTCCTTGTCATCCATAACGTCACCCCATGTAAGTGCTGTTGTAGATGGGGTATTGGATGGAGATGCATCAGAAATGGCACTATTACAATAGACAGGAGGCAGGTCAGAAGTGGAGTTAAGGGCTCAGGCTCTGACATAGGTGGTGGTGATACAGGTGCCACATGTCCATCTGGACAAAATGCAGGACGTGTAGGTGATAAAATGAGACTTTTGAGACAAAGAAAATGCATATAAACTTAAATCAAGAACATAAAATTAAGATATCATTGTATCCTTGTTTACTGAGTGTGATCATGTCAGTGGCATGGATCTTCTCTGAAGATTCACATCTTCAAAGAACAAAATGATTTCATTGTCTTATGGTACGTTCAGCCTTATACATTACTGCACAGTGAAATTCTTTATTTTTCGCAAATTCCAACCTTTTTCTCAGTGGGCTGGGGTCAGAGCGCAGGGTCAGCAATTATACGTCACCCCTGGAGCGCACAGGATTAAAGGCGTTGCTCAAAGGCCCAACAGCAGCAACCTGGCGGAGCTGGGACTTGAACCGCCAACCTTCCCATCAGTAACCCAGAGTACCCTAAACAAATCGAGCCACCACTGCCCCCAGATAGTCAATGCATTTTGTGATCAAACGCGGATCGCTGGAACAAAAGGCGAAGCTACTACCACTGTTCTCCCCGTGCTTCGTGGGTTTCCTCCGGGAACTCCAGTTTTCTCCGCTGTGATGGATTCGCGCCCTGTCCAGGGTGTCAGGTCTCCTGGGATAGGCTGAAGGCACCTCACGACCCTAAGCTGTATAAATGAATTATAAAACTCTGATCTTATTTCATTACTTTTAACCTATTGAGTCGTGATTTAAAACTGAGCCAGTTTTAATATAAAACCATGAGCACTAATCTTCCAGAAGGTGGTGTCTTGGAAGACATGACTCTTCTTTTCAAGAGCTCAACTTTATTCAAAACTTGTCCACTTGCAATTTGCAGGGAATACACGTTAAACACTAGAGTAAAGAGCTCTGTTAAATCAACATAGAGAATTGGTTTAGTTAGAGGTTAGGCATTTCTGGAGATAATGATTGTGATCTCAATCTAATCAAGTCACCACTATGTGGACAATACATATTTATACTGTAAAAAAAATTCTAACCAGTATGCATTCTTTTTCTGCCAGAAGTGACTGGGCGTGCAGAGGAGGCTGAGGAGTAGGATAATACACTCCATCCGAAACAAGGAAAACAACCAACATCAAGTCAATCAAGTATATCATCTCAAGGCCTGGCTTAAATCAGAAATATTGCAGCTCAATTTAAGAGTTTACTAAAACTTATTTCTCTTCAACAAGCTACAGTAATTGGCAGAGGAGGTTGAGACAAGTGGGCTGGATTTGTAGCAAACATGGAACTTAAGAAGGAAACAGAATCAGCAGTTCATCTATACAAAAAGAAACTCACTGCTACATACATAAATGTTCTGTATAAACAGATCTGGATATTATTATTCACACACATTAAGCTACTTATCTTACTGAATATTAAACTACACTGATCAACCATCTTAACATCACCGACTGGTAAATTGAATAACATTGGTTATCAATAAAATACCAGTAAACTGGTAACAGGATCATGGACACCCAAGGCTCAGTTATGCCCATGGGGACCAAAGGCTTGTCTGAACCCACAGGAAAGACAATGTAGCACAAATTGCTGGAAAAATTAATCCTGGCTATGACACAAAGGTATGCAAACATCTAGTGCATCATAGCTTGGGCTTAGCAGGAAAAGAGTTGTTAATCTGGTCTCCAAATTACCCAGCATTGAGAGGATCTGCTGCTAAAGTCCTGGTGCCAGACATCACCTTCAGAGTTTTTGTGGAGTCATGTGTTGAGGGGTGAGAGCTGTTTTGGTGGCACATGGGGAACCTAAATCCTAGGTGGGTTTAACGTTAATGGTTCTGATGTATTTTTACTGATTTCTCTGATCAGTGTAGACATTATCATTGATTCTGTAAAATGATTCCTGATGATCAAGTCAACATATTCAGAAGGTTATCTGATTAAAACTAAGCATTTTCCAAAAATTACAGTCTGGAATTTAAAGTGTGAAGGGTGCAATGTAATGTGTAATCTGTAGCTGTAGTTGAATGTGATTATCGTCTCTTGCCTGTTCTTCTAAGAACTTACTCAAGCAACGTTCTTGATGGGCTTGTAGCAAAGGATTGCTAAATTGATACAGGGGGAAAAAAGGTTTACCCTGTTTCGAAATAACCGTTATAATGCTCATCTGCCATCTTTAAACTTTACGTAATTCATAACTTCCTTTCTAACAAGCCATGGTAGTTGGGGTTAAAAATATTTTCATGTAGTTTAAACAAGATTTTAAAAAAAAACAAAAAAAACTCATAAATAAAAAAAATTCTCCATTTTGGACGTATAATTTGCGTTATGAAGCAAATATCTCTTAAAAAATAAAAATTTTAAAAAAGCTTAATGTGAAGCCCTAAATCTATGGTTAAACTAATCCATACCCACTATTAGAAACCAACAACAGAGAAAGAGCTTAGGTATAGAATCTACCACTGTTTGAGATATTTACAAAAATGAACTACTGGCATGATGTCAATGCACATGTGAGGTTTGCCTCTAGGGGGCGCCTATATCACAGTCAAAAGAAAATAAAAAAATATGCAAAATAAGCATTTTGCTTCATGAAAAGCAAATGTTTAACGCCTTAAGGTACTGTATCTCTTCATGATCCAGTGAACTATAAGGAGAGCATCAGAGGCAGAGGCCATGTTAAATATGACAGAGGCCATGTTAAATATGACAGAGTGCATAGATATTGACTACTAATTCTTATTTAAATGCATGCTAAAATACGTGTAAAATAATTATGCATAATAAAATTGTGGGCAACACTCATATATAACCCGCACACATTCTACACTGTAACAGTCACACTAACATGCCAAGTATATATTATAATTATTACTTTCTCTTTATTGTGTTATAACATACATTTTATATATTATAAATGTGGATTTGTACACTACAATCTTCATTGTAACATGTTAAAAAATATTCAGACCCAGAAAACAAAGCACTATAAACTTTTACCAAACATTTACAACATTTTGTCTTTTTTTGTTGTTGTTTTTTTGCCCCCATTAAGAAATGAGAATCATCAGAAGCAAAGGAAAGCAATAAAAAGACAACTAAGTTACAAGAGAAAGAAAAATAAATTATCAAAGCACAGACATGACACTTGATCTTCTAGGACACAAAGTTTAGGTTGGGCTTGCTGTCCATTGCCCTGTTCAGTACTGACATCATTATTCATATTCGGCAGCTGAGTGCCTTTTTATTACACGTGCACACAGTGAAGTGTGCACTCATGGATCCTTGTCACAACTACTTAGGAGATCCACAAGGGGAAAGGGGAATACTACAGCTAACACAGTGGTGCATACAACAGGGTCACTGGTAAAGATCTCGAGACTGGAATCACTTTGACAGACCAAGACACAATGTATTATTTCTAATTCTATTTGCCAGAAAATCTTGACTTATTTTATCTGCGTATATCACGTTACCACCTGTCAAACGGTGACAAACATTTTTATATGCCAAATGTCCTAAATGAATCTAGTGTCAGACAGGTTTCTACAATATATTTATCTTATTTCTAGCTAAGCCAAACTTGTAAGTTGTGGGACCAATTTCATAAGATTCCTTTAAGTGATGGACTGATCCATGATCAGCTTTGGCATGGCATATTAATAAATGCACTTATATGTGTAAAAGATTAGTGTTTCCCAATCCTGAATACAAACAAATCTATATCTCCTGAATTATGGCAATTATCTGGAATGGCATCTAGCCAGCTTGCAAGATAATGTAATGAAGTTATTATACATCTACTGGTAGAACAATGTGCAGAAGCGAAATAACACCCAAATGTTGGTTTTTTTTTCAACTTTTTAAATAAATATTTTGTAATGCCTATTACAGCACATTGCTGGTCAAATCTTGATTAATAGGAATTAAATTATTTATTAAATGGTATACATAGTTTAATTTAACCCTGACCTGATAAATATCTGATGATCTTTAATTAAATTAAAGTTTAATCACTTGTAGGGAGAGAAATACAGTGTGCTATAGGAACATAATTCCAATATAATTCTTTCATATTTAACATTAATAAACCATTTTATCTGCAATTTTATGTAATGCTCAAAGTCTATGGGTGTTTTAAACTTTACTTTAGAATCAGATGCTCAATCTTAAAATTGCTTAAGTCATATGGGGAATGTGAACGAATACAGTTAAGCTGTATAAAGCAAAAAGTGGACCCCCCGCCCCATTAACACAAATAAATGGATTGGGATACACTGATCAAGATCATCACTATAAAATCTTTTCGCCCATATTAATACAGAGTTCATATGACTAGCTGGTATTATAACAGCACTAACAGGTGGCAATGTGATGGCAGTACAACATCCAACTACATACTGGCAACAACGGGACAGCAGACTGGATTAAAGATTGTTTGTGAACTAACTAATCACGAAGATGCAAAACCAAAATAAAAAAATACTTAAGACAATCACACCTCCAGTCCACATGAGGAAGCTATCATTTATCAACCCTTATGGACATGTAACATTTGGTCACTTTTGAGCCACACAGTCGTACAATCAACACCACACAAACTCCACAGACCAATATACATTATTACAGTACATACACTATGTACATGAAACAAACAAAAATGTTGTAGTACACTGCAAAACTTCCACCCTATATTTCCCTCAGGGAATGTGCTAACACTGTGATAACAGTCAAAAATATTCGCTTGCCCACTGAGAATGTGAGCCGCATTGCTATTGTTAGATCTTAATCGGGGATGTCATAGGCCATGACAAGGTGGGATAACCGTCTTTCAAGAAGACAGAGACATGGACCCCCCCATACCCTCCCTCCCTCCAAAATCCAACCTAGAAACTGTCTACAAACACATATTGGCTGTGCCTGTACTCGTAAAGGCAGTTAGCCTGCAGTCAATTTCAAAGAGCTTAAGGTAGAAGTTGTCTCCCTGTACTGATCTCAGGTCAGGCTCTTTAGCTCAAAAATCTACCCCTAACTATCCTAAGAGAAAAACAAAGCTGTTTTTATGTCAGCAACCACAGGTTACTACTACTTGGATTATTTAATTCAGCTGCCCTCACACAAAGTTTTAGGTTTTAATATCATAACCATCATCATCTGTTTTTTCTTTTTTTTAATATACATTTCCCCAAAATACCCCATTACACCTTCACATCTTAACTAAAGACACAAATATGTATAGAGATATATACACGCGCACGCATACACAATTCTTTCACCCCCTTAAACACGTTCATACGTTCACATATACAGATACACGCTAGATCATAAATTTAATACATCATCGCTTTTATGAAAAGGTGAGGAGGAAGTGCAACACCGAGAGCAGCACGGACCCCTGACTGGTCCTGCACATGGACACAATTTCTAAAACAACACAAGCTTAAGGTCAGGGGATAGAAAATTTCACACATGGCCAGCATGGACAGATGATGAGTAAGAACGCATAACAGAAACGAGAAGTGTTGAATGCAATATAAAGTGTTGGGATGACAAAGTTGTATAAAGAAGTAAAAGTGCGTGTCTGCTATTTAATAGAGTTTAAATTATTATATAATAAAGTTAAGCTGTTGCATCTCGGTAATGAAGGTGAACAAATGTAGGGGAAAATAATAATAATAAAAATAAACCCAAAAAAAAACACTTAAGTTTTTGTGAAATGCTAAAGTCATTCTCCATCATGATATGAAAGTTAAGTAAAACTAAACATTATATGATTTTGCAGTGACTACTAGCACCACATTTAGTTATTGCAAATCAATCTTGCTCTGCACAATTCTACAACATTATTATTATTTTTTTTTACACACTTTAATAGTTATCGAAATGTTACCTAGCTTGCTAGCTAGTAACTTGCTTTAGCTAGCTTGCTAGGAAACCTGGCTACTGGTTTACACAATATAGTAATTAGCTAATTAGCTAACAAATCCGCAATAGCGCAAGGTTAGCTGGCAAACCCAGTTTATTAAGTTCAGTCTTTATTCGTCACATATACATCACGGCACAGTAAAAAATGTTATTCTTTAAATATTCCAGCTTCTTGTGGCTGGGGTCAGAGCACAGGGTCAGCCATTATACAGCACCCCTGGAGCAGAGAGGGTTAAGGGCCTTGCTCAAGGGACCAACAGCAGTAACCTGGTGAAGCTGGGGCTTGAATTGCAGACCTTCCTATCAATAACTCAGAGCCTTAACTCCCCGAGTCACCACCCCATGTTTAGCCTCAAGTTAAAATTAAACCAGGTTTGCTAGCTATGTTAACTAGCAAATCTGGTCTAGCCTTATGTTTGCTACCGTAGTAAACCCAGTTTAGCCTTGTGTTAGCTAGTAAACTGGGTCCAGCCTTATGTTAGCTAGCAAATAGGGTCTAGCCTCATGTTTTCTGGCAAATTATCTTATGACACCTAGCAAACTCAGTTTAACCTAACATTAGGTAGCAAATCTGGTCTAGCTTTATGTTTGCTAGCAAAACCAGTTTAGCTTTATGTTTGCTAGCAAACCCAGTTTATCCCAATGGTTGCTAGCAAACCGATTTAGTCCAATGTTAACTACCAAACCTGGTTTACCCTAATGCTAGCTAGCAATTCTATTTAGGCTAATGCTATGTAACAAACCTGGTTTAGCTTAATGCTCACCAGTAAACCTGATTATTTCTTGTAAAATATTCTGAAAAATCGGCAAAGACATCATTTAAAAATAACAGTTTGCACAGTTAGTCCCAGATTTTAAGTATTAAAATGTAAACAAGCAAAAAAAACAAAAAAACATGATTTTAAAAAGATGCTAAAGTAAATAAAATAAAAGCATGCATTCATGCAATAAAATAACCAGGGCATTTTTCCCCCCTGAAGATCCACACAAGAGGGGCATACAAAGCTTTTTTTTTTCTCTCTCTCCAAAGCTAGCCCACAAAAAACTTTTGCAACATGATCTCTGAAAGGATTACAGAGATTTAATTATAATACAATCTCCAGAAAGCATATATCGCTTAATGATGATGGCTTAATGATATGCAATTTAATGACTTCACTCTAGCTTGGTTCAGTGCTGGCAGTTTCTCAGGTAAATCTGATTACACAGGGGTTCAATTGCTCCTTCGATGTGCAGGACAAACAGGGGTTTGAGATAAGTGCAGAGAAGGAGACATGGTTAGAGAGGAAAATAGCTAAAAAAGAGATTTCTCTCTATCTCTCTCCTCTCCTTCATCACAGCAATCTGTCCTTCTCCCTTTTTCACCCACTCACTCTGCTGCTCGTCGATGTGGCCGTACCCTGCTTTTTCTCCCTCCGAATGAAATGTTGTGCTCTGTTCAAGATTTCTAAGGCAATGTCACATTACAGATCCAAAAATGTACAACATCTATACATTGTGCGATTGTGGCTTAGGGAAGAGGGGAATGGTGTGTGTTTGTGTGTGTGTGTGTGTGTGTGTGTGTGTGTGTGTACATGGAGTTTCTATAGAACAGTGGCCTCCATAACGATGGCTGGATCCTCGATGTCTGCTTTGCTCTGAATCATTCGTAGCTCTAGTTGGGCCGGGCTCGGTTTTCTGCCTGGACCTGCCATCTCTTAAAAAAATAAAATAATAATAATATATAGATTATATAGAATATATAGATAGGCGTCACTTAAATTTCACCCCAAAATGCAGAGACGCACAAAAACAGACACACATGCAGTCGAATAGTTACCGAAGGCATAAGAAATGGTCCTCTGAATAACATGATGCATGACGGAAAATGTTTTCTCACATGCCATCTATTAGGGAGAAAAAGGAACAAAAGTTATGGGTAGCATGTTGACTCTATGAGAAGGTGTGTGTGTGTGTGTGTGTGTGTGTGTGTGTGTGTGTGTGTGTGTGTTGATATATACCTTCAGGTCTGTAGGGTAGTGGTGTGTCCAAGCTAGCAGCATGGCTGCAAACAGATCGCCTGTCCCAACAAACACCGCATCTACTTTGGGCACCTCTATCCGGATCCGCTGTGTGGTGAAGGTGCCATCCGGCATCACTGAGATGCAACCAAAACAAAAAAAGTTATAACAAAGTTAATCCTATTTTTCCTATCATTTTTGTATCTTTTTTTTTTTAATATACACCATTGGTTTGAGTAACACTGATAATTGCAGTTCAGGATACTTATAAATGACTACAAAGCCTTTCTAGTGACTGCTGATTGCTTTGTTGGTCCTTCCAGTTTGATCATACTGGAAGCAGGTGGTGGCGGGCACAACCTGGTAGTAAGGATACATGTTTATGGATATTGAATATGAAGTGTATTCCTCCAGAGTGACTGGAATCAGAACTGCATCCAGCCAGTTAGCAATTTGCTTCCTTGCTTTGTAGCTATGTATTTTAAGTCTTATTGTGTACGGTCTTCTAGACTCTACACTATGACAAAACAAAATTCTGTTCATCAGTTTAAATCTGCTGTGAGAACTGGAACATTTTAAATCAGAAGTTGTACCCACATGATCACTGTGTCACTTACAATATGATCCTATGTAGATTTATGCACCTGGATGCAGAAAGCAACAGAGCCTTAATTAAGCACGCACAAACTGCAATATTATGCTGCTGTTGTTTTTTTTTTTTAACCACTTTTTGAAAACCCTTCAGTTGTATGCAAGTAAAAAAAAAAAGAAAATGGCGGGGATGCATAAAACTCAGACAGCGTAACACAAAGGCCTCAGAGACAGCTGTTCAGCGCTGCCTCTGGTATGAATTGGTCATTACAACAAATGTTTGTTTTTGAATGCATGACATTTAACTAAATTTTGTCATATTGCTTTGTTCAAAAATGTCATGGGAAAGGGGAGTAACAAAATTAAGGCTAATATCCTCACACACGATCACAGAAGCTCTCATATGGACGTACCGATGCGTTGGCTGCCGAGTGAAACCAGAAAGCGGTCTCCGAGGCGAGGTGGCAGATCAGAGCTGGTGATGACCACTGTGTCCGGACCCATATTATGGAGCAGATCCATCACCTAGCAGAAAGAGATCACTTTATATAAGCACTTAAGAAAATTTATTAAAAAGGTCCAATGCCATGCTATCTACCCTAGGAGTGTACATATGAAGGAAAGTATGCTAGGTAAAGGCCTGGATGGCAGTGGGGGAAAAAAAAAAGTATGCAGTTTGCATCCAAGACATTGTGAAAACGTGTGCGCTCTTACCTCTACTGCATCTTTCTCTGTGCTTATATTCTTTCCTGTCAAGAGCCTAAAAAAAGGTAATTATATAAATTTGAACACAATATTTCACTGCTCATTTCTGTGCCAACTTTAAAACAGTTGGCCTTTTATATTACGCATAAAGGGAATTCAGATAAGAAAATTTAGATAACTGCTTTATTAATTCAGTGCTGTACTAATAACTGTGATCATCGTGCTTATTAAGTGATAATTACTCAGTAATAGTTGTGAGTGCAATTCTTTTTCTTGGCCATGAGGGGGAGACACATAATTGATACATAAAGCCTTCAGATGTTAATTGATTGTGGAGGAGCTGAAAGGCAATTATTTAGTATAAAATCACAATTCAGCTCCAAGCAGAAAATCACGAACACACACACACGCAAATGCCATACCAAGAAAGCACTTTTATTTTTAAACCTCGCTCGATATCATGAAAGCACTGACCCATAAAAAGCACATCATTAGTCTAAACCTGGATCAATGCACAAACACTGAGGAAGGCAGTTTAACATTTACGCTGGTGTGACGAGAACAATCGAAGGACACCAAGACAATGACACCTACATTAATGGATTACAAAGCTCCAGGGGTCGAGACACACACACAAACACACACACACGCATGCATGCATAACAGGGTGGTCAAATTTCTTTCAAAACTGCATTCAAAACTAGAACTGCAGCCAATGCAGCTGAATATTAATGAGATAATCATTTTACCCTGAAAAGAATCGACTTTAGCACTATACATTCATTTTTGTGCTCCAAAGAGTTCTTCAGTTTGTCCCTGTATCATTTAAATATATGCAAAATATAAAAAGCCCGAGTGACAGAACAGAAAAAACTTTGACCCTGGATGGCATGCTATCTCTACCTGTCATTCACAGTGGCACTAGCTAATGACGGGCACCTATGTTGAAGAGGGCAGACAGAGCTACATGTGTGTGTGAAAGTGGAAAGTGCCATGTGAACAAATTGGGAGGAAAACTCCCAGCCATCTTAGGATTATGAATATTTAACTATGGGATGTTTGAATACATACTCTCTAACATCCATACACACAGAAACACTCTAACATACTTACTCTGCCTCAAACTGGTTAGGAGTGATGATATCTGCCACTGGTACCACTTTGTCCTTATAAACTGGATACAGATTCTGAGGCACATACTAATGTAAGGGAGAAAAGAGAGACGTATTTATCGTACGAATCACAGACGTGGTATTATACTCGACCTCAAACATCATTCAAACACATACAAGAAATGATTAAATGGCCAAACTTAACAAAACACACCCATGTGAAACCAGAAAATGTATAATTTATTTACACTAGAAATGTTCTGACAGCTATCCTGAAGTTGTATGTACGCGAGTTAAACATTTTACATTGAACTGCTTTCTCAACGAGGGACAATTCCAAGGTTGTGGAATATTGTCTGTGAATATAAGAATTTTATTTTGTGATATGCCTAATTTTATCCTGCTTAATGAAATAAATTCGAAAAAAAATTAAAAACATGGGAAATACCTTATCCCAAACATGAATGAGTTAAAAAGGATATGGGCCGTTTGAAAAATGAGTGAAAGAAAATTCAGGCAGGTCAGAATGCATGATCCAAGTTGTCGTTCAGCTAAAACACTAAGCTACATTTTGGAAACTTATATTAACTTGTTTACAAATGAGTATACTATGTAAGTTTTAAGTCCTAATGCTCACAGCTCTCTCTCTCTCTCTCTCTCTCACACACACACACACACACACACACACACACACACACACACACACACACACACA
>JAOVVA010000028.1:8620940-8638747 GCA_028565275.1 Leiocassis micropogon | reverse complement strand
TTCATACAAATATTTACACATTAAGTTTACTGAAAGTAAAAACAGTTGAAAGTCAGAGGATGTTTCTTTTTTTGCTGTATATATATATATATATATATATATATATATATATATATATATACAGACACATAATTTGATTAGCCATAACATTATGACCACCCACCTAATATTGAGACAGTCCCCCATCAAACAGTAATGACCTGTGCGGTCTGACACCTTTCTATCATAGCCAGCATTAATCTTTTCCCACACTATCGCTTCTATTAGATCAGACTACACAATCCAGCCTTCACTTCCCCATGTGCATCAGTGATCCTTGACTACCCATGACCCTGTCACCAATTCACCAGTTTTCCTTCCTTGGATCACTTTTGTATGTCCTAATCACTACAGACCAGATATACAGTAGGTCCACAGATACAGAAGACTACAGACCAGAAGAGGTGGGATATATTAGGCAGCAAGTGAACTTTTTTTACCTTATGTTGATGTGTTGGAAGCAGAAAAAATGTTTAAGTATAAGGATTTGAGTGACTTTGACAAGGGTCAATTTGACCAATTGTGATGGCTAGTTTCATCAAGGTGTTTGATGGGGTTCACGAATGCATTTGACAATACCGTTCTTGCAAGAACAGTTACAGAACAGCTGACCTTTGTGTCTTAAAGTAACAAATGATCGACTGTTGTTGTTACTTAATTACCTTTTAAGACTGTTAAGACAAAACTTAATGCCATGTGTGTTATTTTATAGTTTTGAAAAAAAAAATGCAGTATTGTTCTACAATATAGAAAATGAATCTATGTACAAAAATTTATGTGTGTGTTATACTTTACTGCAGGATACAATATACTATAATATACTTTTAATTCACTGTAATAAATTAATAATGTAATAAATTACTGTAATATACCCCTTACCCTTAGTGGTTAGCACTGTCACCAAACTTTCAGGGTTGAATCTCAGCTCTGGTCTGCATGTGTGGATTTTGCATGTTCTCCCCTTGCTTGGTGGATTCCCCTCCAGGCACTCCTGTTTCCCCTACAGTCCAAAGACATATGGTGTGGGCTGAATGATGTTTCCAAATTTCGTGTGGATGTGTGAATGTGTGTTATGTGTGTGACTGCCCATTGCAAGAGGTTAGTTTTCTGAGCAAAGTCATTGCTACGGAACCATTGGACAACATTAAGGGTTAAAGAAAAATTATATAATAGATCCACAGCAAGATCTTTGTATCTATAAGTTTATCTATTAATTTATGTTCTTTATTATTTTTCAGATTGTATTTTACAGAATTGTACAGAATTGTATTTACAGACTGAAACTATTTGTTTGTTGTTGAGTTTGTAAATAAAGATTAAAACATATTCATATTAAGACATATTCAGCAAATTTGTTTTGTAAATTTGTATATGCAGCAAGTTTGTTTCATCCTGTGTAAGTGGTTCAATGTCGATTCATACAGCACAAATAGTTCCAGGTAGACCCTATTTTATATTCCATATTCTCGGCTCTAAATGTCAAATGAAACGTATGCATGATATTTGGGAGTTATGCAAGGACACAGTGATGCAGAGAATGCATAAATGGAAGACAAAGGGGAGATTCGGAAAAAAGATCTTACTGTGGCAAGTGTTTTTAACTTTCTTTGGCCAAAAGGTGTACTGGCCACTTTACTGTACCAAATATTAATTCATGTAATAATCACATCATTTTGCAGCAGCGCAATGCATAAAATCATGTAGACAGAGATCAAAAGCTTCAGTCAATGTTCACATCACAGTGCAGATTTTCTTAGATTTTGACACACAACAATTTATAGAGTTTATACAGAATGGTGCAATAATAATAAAATTTAAAAAAATCCAGGGAGTGGAAAAACCTTTTTGATAAGAAGTCAAGCGAAAGCCTGATTTGAGCTCACAAGTCACTCAAATAACAACCCTAAACACTAAGTTGAGTTGAAAAGCAAGCCAGAATGCACAACATACAGAACTTTGAGGCTACATCAGGTGTCAGTGGACACAGACTCACTGAAAGGGACATTTAAAGATTGAAAAAAGACACTGGATCTTTCTATTAAACTGGCTCTGAAATATAAAATAATGGTACTTATAGTCCACCTATATACTTCTACATAATCTACTCATTAATGTAGAAGTATTAATGTGTATTATTAATAATATACTTCTACTTCAATATAATCTCTACAATTCATCTACCTTTAAATGGATTCTGGGACAAATCACTGATAACCAAACCTAAGCACTCTTTGTACATTTTTTCGGAGAGTTTGATGTAGATCAGGGAGCATGCAATTATAAGAGCACTGAATGAAGGGCCTCTTAAAATGAGATGCTGTGAACATAACTTATTAGCAGGCTCTTAAACATATTGCAGCTGCATGCTTTGAACATTTCACTCTGACAGCTGAGTCACTACATCTCTCTCTCTCTCTCTCTCTCTCTCTCTGTGGTCGTGACTGCAGAGGAGATTAGAACTACACAGAAGTCAGTTGGCACACACAGGCTGGTGAATCATCGCTGCTGAGCACAAAAGCCTCTTCAACGTCACACCGAGAGACGGAGGAGGTCAACACGACAACATGCCTGACTAGGGCGAGAAGGAGCAGCGGTTTAGTGACACCTGCCGGTCAACGCATGTCATTACATACATACACTTGCCCAATAAACAGTACATTACAGTACACACTTACAGGAGCTCCACAATATTTGGAACCCAATTACAACTATTCAATCATGACATTATA
Organism: Leiocassis micropogon; assembly: GCA_028565275.1. Lineage (NCBI taxonomy): Eukaryota > Metazoa > Chordata > Actinopteri > Siluriformes > Bagridae > Leiocassis > Leiocassis micropogon. The sequence continues at coordinate 8,635,979 of JAOVVA010000028.1, read as the reverse complement.
TTATCAGTCTGTGCGTACAAATTATTCAGGTAGAGGACAAAAGCTTCAGGAAATTTTCAACCATCGGAATGGAGAAAAATGAGGAATCTTCTTCTTCTTTGTCTTTCAGCTGTTCCCTTTCAGGGGTCGCCACAGCAAATCATCTGCCTCCATCTAACCCTATCTTCTTCTCTCACACCAACTAACTTCATGTCCTCTATTGCATATCCATAAATCTCCTTTTTGGTCTTCCTCTAGACCTCCTGGCTGGCAGTTCCAACCTCAGCATCCCTGGATGGGATGATGGCTGTTATTCCAGTTAAGGACCGAAAATAAATAAATAAATAAAGAGTGGTGAGAATTTCAAAAAGTAGATTCAAAAAGTAGATTTAATAATAATTATATATAATCTGTTTTTATTACCCATTAATTCATTGATTAATTCATTTTCTATACTGTACCACTTGTCCTGTATAGTATATGGTTGTGTGTGTGTGTATGTGTTTGTGTGTGGGGCAGAGCCTATCCCAGAAGACTTTGGCCACGAGGTGGGCTACACCCTGGACAGGGTGCCAATCAATCACAGTGCACACAAAAACTCACTACGAGCAATTTGAGAACAGCAATTAGCCTAATGTACATGTCTTTGGACTGTGAGAGGAAACCGGAGTACCCAGAGGAAACCCACCAAGCACATGGAGAACATGCAAACACACGCACAGACCCGAGGCAGGAATCGAACCCGGACACTATAGGTACTGCAAGGCGACAGTGATAACCACTACATCACAGGGCCGTGTTATTGTCATTATTGGTTGACTAACACTTTCAAAGACTTTACACGGTCCCTATAAATGATTTAAAATGTTACAAACAATGAGTTACACTTTTCATGTTTGTAATATGGTATACTGTAAGTTACAGGGAGTGACTTTCACTATCAATTACAAACCTAAGTACTACTAAACATCAATCGTATTATATGATTATGTCTGAAATGTTATAGAGCATTAATAGCATAGTAACTCTATAACCAAATAAAATCTTTTTTGGGTATATCAAGGCAAAAGCAAATATTAAATCTTGTGATAATGGAAAATAATAGATTGTTTTCATAGATTTGTTAAGGAATACTCCAGCATTTAATTTCAGTTACAATGGAAGTCAAATGGATTGCCGAATTTGTCTTACAATAAGACAGGCATGAGAAAATATTTTTATGAAGTTAATATGTACAGTACAGTATTTTTTACTCAAATTTCTAACTTGTTAACAAAAATATGCTGCCCAGACAAAATAAGTCACACATTCTTATATTTTGTTGGAAAACCTTTTGCTTTCATTATAGTATATATACACTGTGACACTGTTTTTATAAGCTTAGGTAAAATAGCAACATTTATTTTCATCCAGAATTGTATTCATTTTTCTCCAAGATCTTGTATTGTAGAATCGAACCTCTGTGTAAAGTCTTCTCCATCACATCCCAAAAACTCTCATTGGGTGGCCAATCCATGTGTGAAAATGATGTCTCCATGCTCCCTGAGCTACTTTTTCACAACTTGAGCCTGCTGACTCAAGGGATTGTCATCTTGAATGTCCCTGTGCCCTTGAGGAAGAAAAAAAAAATAATTGATGTAAAAACCTGGTACATGGGCTTGTACAGTAGGCACTAGGGATGGTGCATCACTTTATCTGCCTCTTTTTTTACCCTGATGCCCCCATCACCCTGGAAAAGAGTAAATCTGGACTTACCATACTGGATGACCTTTTTCCATTGATTCAGAAATCCAATATTTATGCTCCCTAGCAAATTGAAGCCTTTTTTCCAATTAGCCTCACTGATGAATGGTTCTTAAGGCTACACAGCTGTTTAGTCCCAATCCCTATTCCCTATTCCCTATTTGTGTTCTATTCGCAGTATGTAGAAATGCCCTTACTTTCACTATTAAACATAGCTGATTTCACGTTTGAGTGATCTCCGATCACTATCATTCAAAGTATTTTTACTGACCACATTTCATTCTCAAAGATGATGGTTCGTCACTATCTTTCCAGGTTTTATAGTGGTAATAGTAGTTTCAGCAATTTCCTTAGTTGTTGTCTTTGCTTGCAGCAGGTCAATAATTTAAGCCTTCAGAAACATAGTTAAATTCTTGCCAAAACCACAGTGTTCTGACATGGCTGTTTAAGAAAAGAGAAGCTACTCACTGCATTAATTAGGATTAGATAACTACAGTAATTATCCAATGGAAAGCTCTTAACTATTAGCTTAGTTAAATCCAGGTGGTGACTTTTTTGTGGCTGGGCAGTGTATTGTTAAAATGTGAAATTCTTTCCAAATAAAAAAACACTTTTTAATTTTTGTATTTTTTTTTCTCATAAATATTTATTGCTGGAATACTGATACCTATTGTGAGTTTTAAATAAACTTTTTTGAATAGTTTTCTCACAGCAGGGAAACTTGTCAAAATGCATTATGATAAACATTAGGTTGAAAATGCTTAATTTTAGATTAAGAAGATTGTAGACTAATAAATTTTAAGTATATAACTTCAGTATACAGTATAGTGGTATTGTGTTACCATAACCATGTAGCAATTTCCATAACATGCCTCTTCACTATCAATTATTTAAAGTCAACCTGCTGCTAAACAGAGATAAATAAAGTTCTAAAGGGGCAGCCTTTGGCCTCATGGACTGACCTTTTCATGCTTGGCCTCTTCCGCTGGCAGAAGGCTGGTGTCCATCTCCCTCTGTAACTGCTGTGGTGTAACTGGAGAAATGAAGGCAACACGTTGCCGGGAGATCTGATCCACAGCTGTAGCGGCATTACAGAACACTATTCACTTGATCAAATGTCTCATTATGTTACCGGGAGAGAGAGAGAGACACAGAGAGAGAGAGAGAGACACACAGAGAGAGACAGAGAAAGTAGTTTTTAAAAAGGGCAAGGCAGTTAACCCTTATTACCTTAACTTATATTTACTTTATAACAGGATTGGAATATTAATAGGCTAATTATTAAAATATGTATTTATGATAAACATTTTGATCTTCATTTGTGATTTTATTTTTATTTATTTTTTTACCATGTTTGGGATTGAAAACAACAAGATCTACAACAAATAGCCCATCAATTCATTTGCTCAGAGCCGTTTCTTTATTTAACCTTTTTGTTGATCAGCTTGTTGGAGACTGTGAACTTTTTATGGCTCCGACAGACAGAAATGATGGCTTACTTTGAAAAGAAACCTGGAGAACAAGAGCCGCCTTCTACAAAGAAAGAAGACACTGTGAGCAAGGTAAGGGGAATTTGTAGTATTTGTAGTCAATGTTCTGTAGCCTAGCATGTCTCTAGCCTAATTTAATCCATTGTATTGCAAGAGTAAACAATTACAAATAAAGAAATACACTATCCTTGATAAAGCCGAGTGTCAGTTAAAAATCATATGAGTCAGAGCAAAAAAGAGTCATAAGCAGGAATCTTAAACTTGGTGATGATTCAAGGAGATGGCTTCTCTCAGTTTGAAAAAAAAAAATGCTATCATATAAGATGCCTTACAAATGGATGAACCTATATTAATTAATATTTTAATCCCTTCCATGAGAATTGCACATTGATTTATGTGCATGTCAAACTAAAACATTATGGGCAAAGCTGATTGTTAAAGAGTGCTTAATTACACCACTACTTAGGCACTTGTATTACTGGCTATCTAGTTAATTAATTGGTTTGTATCCACAGCAAACATATAAAATTTATTTAATTGTAATTGTGTACATTACAGTATTTGAACTCATCCACCATAATATTATTATTATTATTATTATTATTATTATTATTATTATTATTATTATTATAAATACCACAGCACTGTTGGTCCGAAGTTGTTGATTAATTTTCCATAACTACAACTCTGAGTGTAGTGCTGGTCAAATTAAAGGTTCATATTAATGTACTATAATAATAACTTACATAATAAAAAAAAGGTATTATTATGAATATAATAAAACTTTTTGTCTACCGTAGTGTTTATATAATATTTTTGGAATGAGTCTCCAGTAACAATCCAAAGATGAATGGAATTTTTTCAACAATTTGTTGTCTGATATGGGAACGTCTAGTAAAGAGACTTTGAGGTTTTTTAGAAACAAGGTATGTTTTTTTGTCTTATCAACTTAAAAAGATGGGGAAAATATGCTGTTGAGGAAATTACTATTTATAGCTGTGTTTGCATTATATTGCAAAATTCTCAAAGCATATATTTATGTCAAACCTGCTGTTTAAAAATATTCATGGTCAAGGAGGTCTAACTGAGGATGATACTGTATAATGTTTTACAAATCAACCATCATACCTGCCTTCTACATCTACGAATTTTGATCAATTCAGATGTGCTATCAATCCATTATCTATACTGTAGATATATACTGAATATATACAAGAAAGCATTAGGTTTATGAGGACTATATGGTGTTGATGGTTTCACTCTTATTCCTTGCCACTTATACACATGCTTATTCACTCCAGACCTCTGTTAAAGAGGATGTGGAGTCAGGTCACTTTGAGGCAGATACAGAGAGCGAGGATCTCCAGAACATTGGGACCCCTAGCGTGATCAACGTGAGCCCCTTTAGCAGTTCAGCGGATGGATGGAGGCTTTATCCAGACCTCAATACGAATGACCCACATGTTCCCGTTGCATTACCTGTGGAGGCATCAAATCCACTCCCACTCTACAAAACACACACCATTAAGACGTCATTTAATTCACACAGGAGACCCATAATTAAAGTGCGGCCCTTCCTTCAGGGTATGTGAAGTTTACTTATATTAGTACTTTATAATAATGTTATAATATAGTTTTTGCAATTCTATAATCCTATAGTGCTTATTGTACTTATTCACATTCAAAAATCAGTACTGAATTGTACTATTCTCTAAACTATGAACCTCTGTAAAGGCACACTATGTGCACATTTTTATGCATTTAAGCTACAAATACCCTTTTTTGAGGGAATTACTGGTTTTGACCCCAACAGCTGTAATTCTCTTTCTTATCTCCCTGCTGAAGGAGAAGACCTGTCCGGCTTTCAGTTTGTGCGTTTGCCACACAAGTTGCTGATGCTGCTAATAATCATCTCCTTGTTAATAGCGTTGTCTCTGGTTCTAGGAATTGGTCTGGGAGGTGAGTGTGTGTGTGTGTGTGTGTGTGTGTGTGTGTGTGCGTCATGACATCCTTCGGTATCTTAGCACAAAATAAATATTTAATGACCTTCACACTTTGATTAAGTGTATTTGTCTGACACCTTAGGACCAACCTGAAAATACACCCCGATGCACTATAACATTAAAACCAAATGCAGTAAAGCGAATAACATAGATTACCTTGTTGCAATGGCACATGGGATGAGATAGTTTAGGCAGAAAGTGACCAGTTAGTTCTTAAAGTTGATATTTTGTAAGCAGGAAAAATAGGCAAGCGTAAGATTCTGAGCGACTTTGACAAGGACCAATCTATGATGGCTGGACGACTGGGTCAGGGCATCTCCAAAACAGCAGGTCTCATGGGTGTTTCCAGTATGCAAATGGTTAATACGTACGAAAGTGAGGATAACCAGTAAACTGACAACAAGGCCATGGGCAAACAAGGATTGTTTACATGTGTGGGAAACAATAAATCTGATCTGATCTCCACAAAAAGCATCAAACAAATTGCTGTCTATAATGCTGGCTATGAAAAAAAGGGCCGAACACAGTGCGTCATTGCTGTGTAATGTGGCTACATAGCTGCAGACCGGTCAAACTGCCCATGCTGACCCCTGACTGCAGCCAAAAGCAACTACAATGGGAACTTGAGTATCAAACCAAGACCATTAGCATTAAATGATTAAATGTGGTCTGTCAATTACCTAGGGAAAAGGTGGCACCAGGATGCACTATGGGAAGAAGACAAGCTGGTAAAGGTAGTATAATGCCCTGGGCAATGTTCTGCTTACCTTAACATTGCTGCAGACCAAAGTCATCCCTTCATGGTAACAGTGTTCCCTAAAGACAATGACCTCTTTCAGCAGGATGATCAACACTGGGTAAACCTGGATAAATGGTTTGCGAAACATGAAAAAGAGTTCAAGGTGTTGACTTGGTGTCCAATTTACCCAGATTTTAATCTGATCAAGCATCTGTGGGATGTACTGGGGATTTCTATAGATTTATTAATGGTATTTTTCCCACAGTGGGTTTAAGTTGCTCTGGAAAATTCCGATGTGAGTCTTCAGCTAATTGTATCAGGAGATCTGCCATCTGTGACGGAGTCAAAGACTGTGGCAAGGGAGAGGATGAACTCAACTGTGGTGAGCGCACACACACACACACACACACACACACACACACACACACACACACAGTAAATAAGGATTAAATTAAATGAAGCTTGATTTATGATCCCATTTACAATGTTAATGTTTCTCCCAACTGAATACTAGAACCGTAAACTGTACTTGTAATTAAAATGCAAATATTATTTTTATGTGCTTTGTTAATGCATTTCCTGCATTATCCTGCTCCCCATGTTATATATTGTTATTGCAAATAAGGCAGATATTATTCAGATATTATTCAGTCCCTACATTGTTTAATGCCGAGCAGAATGATAGAAAGATTAAAAAAAAAAAAAAGTAAGACTCAGTTGAGATGAGTTAAATGGGGTTAGTGAAATAAATATGCATTTGCTGTCCCTCATTAATAAAGGCCAAGGCAGGAGTTTTACATTACAACACTTTGTGTAACATTTGAAAAAAAAAGAAAAAGTGAAGATTAGGAAATACTGGAATATTAGGAATAATAATATATCTACTAAAAGCAGGATCTCTGATGTCCATGCTTCCTCTGGCTTGGTAAATAATTTAGTAAAATGCACTGATGAGCACGAGGAACAATTCAGAAGAAGAATGCATCTGTACCTACCTCTAAAATTAAAATGCTTCATCCAAAGCTTGTGTTTTGAGGGTTTGACTTTGGAGAGAACGCTAAAGTGATCGACTGTATTATTTCTTTCATATAGACTTTCCACCAAAAAAAAAATCACTTTCTACAGCTTTAACCACAATTCTATCTTTAGAAGTGTACTGAGTCACACAGGAAGCCCCCACATACCTGCTGTCTTTTAATTACCATCATTTTTCTTTCTCTGTTTTCATTAGTGCGAGTGAGTGGGAGAAACTCCATCCTGCAGATTCACAGTAGGGGCATATGGAGCTCTGTGTGCTGGGAGAACTGGAGCGCCAATCTGGGATTCTCTGCCTGCAAACAGCTTGGCTACAACAGGTGCAGCAAGCACATTTCACTGAGTCAAAGCCAATGGCTCTCACTGTAGAAAGCTACAATCTCAACTGTGTACTGCTGAGTGTAGGGTTTCCCAGATAAAACCTTCTGCCTCAATGTCATCCCAACTTTATGACATATAACATTGATCTTTTTTTCATTACCCATTTGAGATTTTATTACAAATAAAATCTTATTTAAATAAATAAAATGAACTGAGATCCAAGTGCCTTGCTCAAGGGGTCAGGTAGTGACAGATTTGTACAAGGAGCATCCAAGCCAAACTGGGACTTGTGATGAAATTTCTGGTGAATAAAGGCATAAAACTGATTGATATTTACAGAAGACTTCAACCACAGTATGGTGGTGAGACGTTTAGCCGTACTAAAACATTTTAAAGAAGACTATACGCCTGTGCATGATGATCCCGGCCAAGGTTACTTGAATCCCATTGCAATCGTTGCCGTGAACATTCATCGAGTGGGACCCTAAACCTTTTTAACCTGACCATATTAGACAAGAAGACTGCTCTCTGGCTTCTCTTTTTAGATTTTCTTTTTATTGATTGCTTCTCTGTGTTTATCCAAACTTTCATCTAGTTATCTAGGTCTAGGTGAAAACTCACTGCTTACTGGATCCTTACTTCTGTTTTCCCCACAGTCAAAATACATGCCCTGTAGGGTGAACGCAGTTTTCATAATTGCCCAAAGTCCATGATAAGGTATTTGTGTTTGTGCTCTGGATTGGGTAGGCGCCCCGTCAAGGGCGTTTCCTGCTCGAGGCCTTAAGTTGTCTGGGGCCGGATTTAGGCCACCTAGAGTGCCCAGTCCCATCAGTTATCCATCACTGCAGTGGCTGTTTGGCAGTATAGGGATTTGTGATGAATCTTGGGAAGAGGCTAGCTCAGACCCTTTAACCATGCAACCACCATTGTTCTTGTCACAGAGGGCGGCAGAACGAGGTGAATCCAGACATGGCGTGAATCATGACAGTTCTATTGTTGTTGTTGTTAGTCTTTTGGCTGCTCCTGTCGAGAGGTCACAACAGCAGACCATCAATCTGCACAACGACTTGGCACAGGTTTTACGCCGGATACCCTTCTTGATGCAACCCCTTCCATTTTATCCGGGCTTGGAACCAGCACTGCTTACAGTGGCTGAATATTATGGGGTGTGGCAACACATTCAAATCGAAGAGATGTTAATGTGTGCGGGACAGCTGGGACTATCATGGAACCTGATACAAAAGGAACAAGTCAAAGAACAAAAACAATCTGATAACGTGTGTAAAAGTTAAATACTGATAAGACAATGATTAAAACAGAGTGGCCATGTTCCTGCAGTTCCCATGGTGATGTTCTCATTCACATGTGATGATCTTTTTCTTGGAAGACAAGCCAAATAGTCACACATCTAAACATGAGAAGAAGTACATTCACTATTTTTTTCTTATTCTGCTGTCTTTTGTTTAGGAGTTACGCTTACAGATAAAATTACATGTACCCTCATCGATAAGTACGACACCAACGTTAATTGTTAGAAATAAGAATTGTCAGATTATGATCTGACAATCTAAGAAAAATTTTAAAACCACAGGAGGGTGTGTTTCTCCTGGTGAGTCTTGGTTTCTCAGAAGGTTCCTATATAAAACATTTCAGCTCAGAAGAAGGATTCCTCTGTTATACTGCACTCTGCTCTTGCAGTTCCCTTGTGAATATCTTGGTTATATGTGTGTGTGGCTATATCTCGTGGGTGTATTACAGTCACTGCATCCCCAAAGCCCCCATTAACAGCTTCGTTAATCCTATTAAAATCAGTCTGCCATTAAATGAAGGAGAAAATCACTGCAAACAGAGTCACACCAGAAGTAGGTCAAAATGATCATTTTACCCATCGACAGCCTTCCTTTCTACCGTTCCTATTTCATTTTTGTTTTTTTTAACATTTTATTTTTCTATTTAACAATGCAATCACAGTTCGTTGCTTTTGCTCTGCAGGCAGGCATTGTACTGTAGCTCAAACACAAGCAAAAGTTTTTGTGCTTCCTATTCAACCTCGTATGAAGATTAATTACAGTGCCTGAAGACAGCTGCACATAATCACACAACTAATGAGACTGAATGAATTATTATGAATTGTTATATTGCATGTGTCAATCACAGTGCAATCAGACATGATTACATGTAGCTAAGGGTGTTTTTATTTTTTCCATCATACGTTATATGCACATATTAACAAATGACCCTCTGTCCCTTTTTTTGCAGTTATGTGAACTCCACTTCCATCCCTCTTTCTTCCGTCGAGCCAGCCTTCAGGAAAAACATAGTGACGATCAGTTCCCGCTTCCCAATACTCCATCAAACTTTCAAAATCCACAACAGCTCCTTCCTCAGGTAGCACGTTCAACCTAGCACGTTTCACCACGGCCGCAATACAAGCATTAACTCCACGCTTTATATATGATGTTTAAGGATTAGATCCAAGCCATTGACAAAGTCCTTTGTTCTTTGGAAGATTCATTTGTCAGTTTATCACATGCTAAGAGATGGAGGACATACTGTATACCTCCCTACAGTGTCTGTTCGGAGCCATATACTGTAATTAACAGCCTGTTCCATTTTCAAGGCTACAAAGCATTTTTGTGATCAGTTATGTCACTTCAATTTATATAAAAAAAATATGCTAGCATTCTGGTGGATGATAGCTAATGATAACATTAATGTTAAGCGTCCTTCAAAAGCCATACGTGGTAAAGGGGTTAAAGATCTTCTAACAACTCAAATCGAACGTGTTATTTTACCTCAAATTTTATCTTGGTGTTTAAAAAAGTGCACGAGCACAGCATCTTTTCTTGCTAGTTAGCGAGCATATAGGCAGCTAACACTGATAAAATATAAAGACCATTATCAATCCAAATCATCTGTTTTCGCAACGGACACCTTCTCTGTAGTCTACTTATGAGAATCATATAGAGTTAGGATTAGGGTTTATGTATACAGAGTCAGACAAAAAAAATTTATACGCTCTTTAGGTAAAGAAAAACTTGTATAAATATTTTAATACAAAATTTATTGCTATATGTTATTTATTATTATTATTTTTTTTATTATTATTAATAATAATAATAATAATAATAATAATAATAATAATAATATATTAATATAATAGAGGCGGCACGGTGGTGTAGTTGTTAGCACTGTCGTCTTGCACCTCCAGGGTTTGGATTTGATTCCCGGCCAGGCTCGATTCCTGTCTCTGTGTGCATGGAGTTTGCATGTTCCCCCAGTGCTTGGTGGGTTTCCTCCAGGTACTCCGGTTTCCTCCCACAGTCCAAAGACATGTAGATTAGGTTGATTGGCATTCCCAAATCGCCCGTTGTGTGTGAATGAGCGTGTGATTGTGTGTATGTGTGTGTGCCCTGCGATAGATTGGCACCTTGTCCAGAGTGTACCCCGCCTCGTACCCTAAGCCTCCTGGGATAGGCTCCAGGTTCCCGCAACCCTGAATACAGGATAAAGTGGTATAGAAGATGAGTGAGTGTAATATGATAAAAATTATACTATTTTTCTTTTCCTGAAGTGTGTATACATTTTTTGGTTGACTCTGTGTAAACACCCAAAATAAATATTACTATTGTATTACTATAGCAAACTATAGTACATACCATAATATATCATAGTATTAAAGTGGTATTTCAGACATTCCCATAGTAGGCATCATAGGACTTCACAAGAGTACTCTGGTATTTACTATGGCAGTCCAACACATACCATAGTAGTAGTATGGTATGTACTCCCGTACTTTGGTGCATATTGTGGTACTTACTGAGTAATACAGAAACTGGCTACCAAAGTTTAGCAGGTATCTAATATGGTATTCTTGTACATACTATACCATACTATTGGTATAGTATAAGTACAATGCAGGCTGTACCATATTATTGTATGTAATATTATGAGTTTTAACATACACTATGGCATTTAATTAATGTTACATAAATACAATGATGGCATACTATATCAATATTAAAATTATGAAACATAAACATGTATAACATATTTTTGACAGTTTCCTGGTACATGTTATCATATTACGGTCCATGGTAGAACCATGTACTATACTATAGTATATGCACTTGTTATACCAAATTATGTACTATGGTACAAGCATGTACTATATCAGCACATAAGTACAATGGTACTGTCAAAAATACCATGGTATTAATATTCCCTGATACACAGTTTACCGTAGTAAACTTTTATATGAATAGGTTTGTTCACCAGGAGTTTTATAATAATAATAATTATAATAATAAATATAGTTGCAAGCAACGATGACGGGCCCAAGCACCCTGCGCCATCCTTAGGAAAACAAGAGGGTCCTGCGCACCCTATAGTGCTAGGGCCCTAAATAGCTTTATGACATGCCTAATGTATATATATATACCTTAAATATATTAGGAGCACCCAACTGATACAGACAATGCCGTTACATTATAACTCAAATACAGTTGTTGCATATTTAGAAAGTTATTATTATAAAGTTAATGACCTACTGTTTCTCCAGTGCGGTTCAGTGCATGTCTGGGTTGGTCACAGTTCTCAAGTGTATAGGTAAGTTAAGTGTCATCATTTAGTTTTATTATATAAAAAAACAGCAACAACCAAAAATTATTAAGTAACCATCGCACTTAACACATATAATTACTTAATTATTAGTATGCAGTTCCAGACCTTCTTCATCAAGACATGTGTTAGCTATTATTGTTCTGTGTGTGTAGAGTGTGGTATCAGATCCAATTTCAGGACCCGGATTGTAGGGGGAAATACATCTCTTCCTGGGCAGTACCCATGGCAGGTCAGCTTGCAGTACCAGAACCAGTATCTCTGTGGTGGATCGCTAATCACCAACCAGTGGATAGTCACTGCTGCACACTGTGTATATGGGTGAGCAACTTATGTTATCATGGTATGCTTATGTTATTATTTCATAACCACACACTAGTGGTCGCAGCGATTATAATCTGTAGTTAAGGGTGTAAAAGTCTAGACTTGCTGAGCCCTGAAAGTCTACCTACATGGTTGAATGCAAATGTCTCTTATACAAAAGTTGCTAGTGATAATAAATCAATAGGGTGACAAGATACGCTACATATAATAAGAATAATTGGACTATACAGAATAATATATCAGCTAAATACCTTTGTTCTAGAAAACAATATATGGTTCTGCACTTCCACTCCTCACTCATATTTGCATTGTTTTCCATGTAGTTTTGGATATTATGCTTTACTGTTTGGAAATGTAAATACTATCAAGCCTTGTTCCCTCTCTGTACTTTAGCTTTGCTAATCCTGCTTTATGGACAGTTCAGTTGGACCTCACACACCAGCCTGTGAGTGGAGCAGCAGATCTCTCTGTGATGAAGATCTTTTTCCATAGTGCATATCAGCCTGAAGGCCTGAGCTACGATATCGCTCTCATTAAACTAACACAGCCACTCACATTCAATGGTGAGAGCTTCGCTTCTAATTTCCTGATGCTTACTAAATTCCTGGTGAAGTCCTGTAGCATGTTTCACTTTTAGCTAATTTTGCTTTTGGTAGCCCTCACAGCACTTCTGGCAGAATTCTTGTTGGATATTTCACCAGTGTTCTTGGCAGAATTCATAGAACTTAATTAAATTTTTAGTTTTTCCTTCCCAGACCCGATAGAAGTGATGCTACAAAAGCTTCATGTTCTTAAATCTTAAAGTAAGCTTAATGTCCGCTTTGTCCATTCCACAAGCAACGATGATGTGTTTGAGGTCATTTTTAGCTGATGAGTTGTGTTTATTCTGAAGAATTGTGAAGCAGCCCTTTTTCTCAGTTATTCCGTCCACATAGAGCAATGCACCCGTTCCACTGGCAGGAAAAGCATGATGCTACCACCACCATGTTTAACAAATGGTTCAGTGTTCTTGGGGTTGAATGCCTCACCTTTACTCATGCAAACATGACTTCGGTCAAAAATTTGGCTCCAGAATGCTTTTTTTGTCTATCTATGTGGTCAGTGGCAAATTATAGTTGAGCTTGAAAGTGTAGATTTTGTAGCAGGGGATTCTTTCTTGGATTGCAGTCCATGGCAATATAAAATGTACTTAACTATAGTGTTTTAGAACTTCCAGTTTATGGTAGGCCTCAGCCTTGGTGGGTATGGGCTGTTCCTTACCAACTGAACTAGGTGCTATCACTAGGGAATTAGATTTGTTTGAATATATATATTTCTTTTTATAGTATATATTTCAAGCATCTATATTTATATGTTTTGAAACAATATAAACTACTAAAAGTATTTAATAAACATTGAAATACTGTATAACTTGGGTTATTAATTGGTTAAATGTCATGTGGTGGCACGGTGGCTTATGGGTAAGTACTGGCGCCTTGCACCTCCAGGTTCGATTCTCGCATCTTGTCTGTTTGCATGTTCTCCCTGTGCTTGGTGGGTTTCCTCAGGGTACTCGGGTTTCCTCCCACAGTCCAAAGACATGCAGATTAGGTGTCCCCAAATTGCCCGTGGTGTTTGAATGTTGACTGGGACGTATGGTTGTACAAAATGGGAATAGTCACCATTGGCTTCTACGTTGGACTACAGAGGTTCCTGGATGGATGGAAATGTTGTGTCCCATATAAAGCAATACTTGTTTGTTGATACTAACCTTCTGTTCACACTCCTATACATTATGTTGTGGTAATGAACCAAATGCCTATAAACTCAAATTAATCAACAATCTAGCAAATTTGTAGTATTTGTGGAAGACGCAAGCAGTTCTATTTTAAACTGTGGTATATTTACAAAGAATTTGACAATTTTGGACCATTTAATGTTTGAAAGTTTACCTAAATAATGTAAAAAGTGCATCAAATAAACCAACCATCCTTTTTCTCAGATCTGTCCTGAGCTTCTTGGATTTCTCATTGTACTGTGTTCTGTGTATTGCACTGTGAGATGTGCACTACCTGATGGGTAATGTTTACTTCTGTCCCACCAGGTCAAGTACAGCCCATCTGTCTGCCTAACACTGATGAAGAGTTCAGTTCAGGATCCATGTGCTGGATATCAGGATGGGGAGCCACAAAAGTAGGCGGTGAGTTCTAATTGGTACTTCAATTTCAAGGACACTTAATAGTGTAATAGTTCTTTCTAGGAAGAAACAAAAGGAGCAGGTGAGGATGTCATTGTGTGACAGTATTCAGACAAATCACTTACCCTAAATGTAGTAATTCACGACAAGTGAAAGACATCTATCTCACATAAAGACGTTTCCATTGGAAAAAACAAACAAAACAAAAACATTTAAAGTAAGGGAAAAAGAAATAAAAATGTATTAAAAGAATAATAAAAATTAATTAATCATTTGTTATAATAAATTATAACAATAATAATATACAGTAGGTCAATTCTGGAGTGAACACATGAATACAGATTAACCATGTTGTTTAAAGTGACATCATGAGTAATCATGCATAAAACATTCATTTGGTGAGATAGTCCTTGCTCCCCACATTAACAGAGCAGACATGAATGTTAGGCCCTAATCCTGTTTTGGTTTCTGGATTAAATATGGGGTATATCAAAAATTGTTTAAATAGGATGTTTTTTTAAACTTTTTATTGGCTTTTAATTCACTCAATTCATATTTATAGATTGTTTACTAGTTTATGAAAATCAAGTTTGGATATTTGTTGGGAAT
>JAOVVA010000028.1:8572045-8601462 GCA_028565275.1 Leiocassis micropogon | reverse complement strand
GTACAATACTTTAAACAAAACATACTTAAGTAAAAGTAAAATTACAGATTTTAAAAACTACTTTAAAAAGTAGAAATACACAAAAAATCTACTCAATTACAGTAATGCGAGTAAATGTAATTCACTACTTTCCACCTCTGTAATGGATGTATAAGTGGCGTTCAGACCAGGACTTTTGATCGTGCAGAACACATTTATAAAAGTAAATTCTCCCTTTATTTCTTTATATAATCTCCTGCTACACTAATGCACGTAGTTTGACTAGCGCTAGGATACAATCAGTGTAGAAAGATTTTTTCAAGTGCAAGTGGTGTTGGTAAATGATTGTGTGTACAGTTCCCACAGACAGACGCATCTCTTATGCAAGTTGGCATCAAGTTATTTGTCGATTTTTAAGGATCAGGCGTTCCTGCCTCTAAATGCTCATAGGTACGACTGCAGTGGGCTTCGAGCCAACTTGGCCAGGATCGTCATCATTCACAGATGAATGGCTGTCTTTAAAATGTTTGCACCATTCAGATGTTTTACTGCGGAAGAGTCTCATCACCATTCTGTGGTTGAAGTCTTCTGTAAATGTCAAACAGTTTTACACCTTTATTATGAATTTTCATGTCAAGTCCTGGTTTGACTTGGAGGCCTCTCATACTAACAGCTTTTTTCTGCACCATGATTTTTCAATGATTGCTCTACCATGTTCTCATCACTGCTTTTATTGGGTTTTGTCTGTACTGAATGCCCTGTCCGTCATTTGCTCATTTTTTCAATACTAGTCCAGTACAGTTCTTACCATTGCATTTGACAGGAAAAGTCGGCTTTAAAGGACAGGGAAGCTGAGATGAGAGAATTTTACAACCTACAAAATTTTAACTAGAGACACCGAGTGGTACTGAGAGGAAACCTGTCGAAGAGAGAGAGAGAGTGAAAGTGCCGGATAAAGCAAAAGAAGAGTTCAAGACAAGATATTTTAAGAAAGGCTGGTCTGGAAAAATCAGCTTTTAATGGCCGGGAAGATGAGACCTAGAGTTGGCAGTAATGCAACCTACTGAACTATAAGCGCTGCTAAACAACCAAAAAGAAAAAAATGTGAAAACGAAAGAAAGAAATTTAGAGATTTAGTTCTCATCTCTGTTGCCTCCCATGTTTTACATCAGCTTTTACCTTAACTCTGATATGTAAGACAGTTTGGACCAAGGGTGATGAGTTCACACCGGAGATCTTACCGCTGCGAGATGACTGGAACACTAGCATTGTGCTACTCTTGTGTGACAGTTTCATGCTAACGCTAGCACCATGTTTGGACTAATGCATTTCCTTTGTCTGTGATGAGGGGAAATGAATCAAAGCCTACTTGACCTTTGTATTGTTTTAAACTTTGTTTGATCTTTCATGCAAAAAAGAGATTTGGGGCTTCAAATAAAACGTGCAAATATTATTATTATTATTAGTAGTAGTAGTAGTAGTAATATTATTATCATCCCTGGTGATGGAGGCATGTTGCTCCTCACCTGTTGAGTCTCCTGAAACTCCTCCATGGACACCGACGATGGCGACGTCATCATAGTTACTGTTGCTGCTGGCAACGCTGGAGCATTCTAGCGCCAGACTTCACAACTGGAGACACACACGCGTCCACATCAACCATACTTTATTTGCATCCAAACGAATTAACAAACATTCACATATATTTTACATTTAAACACGTCGGGACAAGAGCTGTGACGGGGACTCCTGAATGCTTTTCTAAATGTAGCTTGTGAAACATAAGATGGGAGCTTGAAGGGTCACTGAACTCATAGGAACCAGAGGGAGAAAGACATAAGGGCTGGGATTATTTATATAAAGCTATTGTGGTGCAGAGAGCGAGAGAAAAAAAAGCACTGGGTACATTAGGAAACTGCCTTGGTGTCTCGTCACCGCAGTGAAGCTGTTAGCTTGGTTGCTAAATCCGAGCTACACTGTCAGGCGTAGAATATTACTTCACTTCATGACATTTCATAAAAATAATGAGAATTTATGTGCTAAATATGAATGTAGCAGTATATTATACGGTATACAACATGAACAGCGTGTTGTATATGCGTTAGACAGAGAGGGTTTCGCTTTCTCCTGGAGCGCCAAAGCCGCCATGTTTCTTCTTTAAGGCTAGTGCACACTACTGTACTGAACAGTACGTCAGAGCACGCGAGGCTCCCTGAGGAGCGCACTATTCTAGCGTACTGTTTAGTATGCGGGTTTAGGGGGAAAAAAAACGAGGAGTTTACATTTAAAATTAAAACCGTTTAGTTTAAATTAGAACCGTTGATAAAAGTGTTAACGGTTCGTATCGGGCTGTTTTAGCAAATAAGCTAATTTAGCGCTACACATACATGTTTATAAATATATATATATATAAGACGCGTTAAAAAGATTAAATAAAATGAGCAAACATTTTTGGCGTACTTCTTGTAAACAAAATATCGCCTCTTTTCGCTCTGTTCCTTTAACTGGAATAAAAGCCTGCCCATTGCCTATCAATCAAAAGCAGGGACTGCGGAGTATCCCTCCCTACAGCCTAGCGCCATTCGCACTTCTACTAAGGATCATTAAGGGAAAAAAAAAAAGAAAAAGAAAAGCTGGGCCTTGCTCGCTCTGCTCTCTGGTCCTTCTCCGTCAGCACAGAAACTCGCTGCTGAAACACCGCCATGGTCTTTTCCCCCTAACATAAGCGTTAAAGCGAACCCGAGGCAGCCTTCTCCCCTCGGCCACGCGCCTTACTATGCACGCGCCCGGAGCATTTACAGCGCGAAGCCCAGATTGCCTGATTGATAGCGAGTAAAAAAAGAAGATTTTGAGTGACAGCTTACCTTAGTGCCAATCTTCGTCACAATGACAAGCGGCTGCAGCAATCGGGACCCGCAGTTGTTGCATTGCGTCACCACGCACGGCACGCAGGCCGCTCAGCTCATGAATATTCATGACGTGGGAGGAGACGCTGCGCCTCGCGGAAAAAAAGGTTCTCGCCCCCCCAGAGAGCGCGTGCGCTATGGAATTCTGCGGGAGCGCGTGAGGAGAACGCTCGTCGTTTGTTCACGGGGGTGCAAAAGTCTGCACACCCTTTGAGAATTCCGTTTTTAACCAACAAGTTAGGTTTAATGTGTTAGATTTCACACAGGGTTCTTCTTTATGTAACAGAAAGAGACATACAAGGAGAAACAAACATGGTATTTATAGTGACAAATATTAGCTGTGTATCGAGTGTCTTCTTTGCCTTTAACATTTATATTGTCTATTCAGCTTATCTTTGTGTAATATTAAATTTGTTTAATGTTTTGAATCATTTAAGTGTCACATATGCAAAAACAAAAAAAAATAGGAAAGGGGTAAATACATTTTCACAACATTGTAGATAGATAGAGTAGGTACGTACATACATCATGCAATATGCAATATGCAGTACTGTGATAAAGTATTTGATTGGATCTATCTATCTGTCTATCTATCTATCGTAAATACAAAATGTAGTTTTTAAAAGATGCTTTCATGTTTTAAAGTAAAAAAAAATCTGATCAAACCTACCTGCCCTTATATGAAAAAGTAATTGCCCCACTCTTCTTTGAAAAATGTTCTACTTGGCGCCACATTAAACGGTTTTTGAGCATAAACAGCCCGTTTAAGGATCTCGAACATATTTAAGTCCGGAATTTGACTAGGCCACTGGGTGTTTCGGATCATTGTCCTGCTGCAAAACCAACGTGTGCTTGAGGTCACGGACTGACGGCCGGACATTTTTCTTCAGGATTTTCTGGTAGAGCGCACAATTCATGGTTCCATCAACTGTGGCAAATTGTCCAGGTCCTAAAGCTGTGAAGCAACCCCAGGCCATCATACTCCCACCACCATGTTTGACTGTTGTGGCAAACATGAGTCGAGGCTTTCTGTTCTTTTTGGTCAGAACCCTGTTGATTCAAGCTGTAATTGCAAATTGAGATTATTCCAAATACTGATTTCTTAATGCTATTTAGCCAAAGCATTAACATAATTTGATAATTATATTAAAAATAGCATAATTATATATATATATATATATATTGTTTAATTTGTGTTATTATAGCTCTGCAAATTCTGCATGATCTTGGGTTATTTTGATGTATTGGGGTGATGTCATTTCCTTTAAATGTATACTCTAAATAAAAATAGTATTTTGAATCAAGGAGAAATATTTTCAGCAGTTCACAAAAAATAAAATTGTTCATCTCACCAAACATAAGAAACTGATTATTTTGCATTGGTCTCTTAATTTTTTTTCCAGAGCTGAACACACACACACACACACACACACAGGACAATATACTGTATGCTCTACAAGGAAACACCACGATCAAGAAAAACAACATGAAAAATCTTTCCCAACCACTCTGAAGAGAGATCCGCATTACCATAAAGTCTTTGAAGGTTAGTTAATTCCTCTGAAAAAGTTTTCTTGCATTCTGGACCGACATCAAGCAGCCCATCACAGGCCCTAAGGCACATGGCAAAAGAATTGGCTGTTTTAAAAAGTTAAAAAATAAAAAAATAAAATAAGAGAACACATATGCTGACTCATCAACATTCAGGCGGACTATTTAGCATGAGGTTAATATGAATGAGACTGAAAAGGGCAGGTGTGTTGTTTTAGTTCATGCAAATATAGCTGTGCATATTACAGGCTCCTGGTGGATAATTCTCAGATCTTATCTAGGAATAGCTTCTGTATTGGAACAAACAAGTCATTCGGTAGACAGTTGGAAAGTTTCGGTTCTGCTTTCATCACAGGTTTGTTTGTATAGAACGAGACATGGCCATGGAATTTGCTGCAGCCTGTGTGGCTGGTTTCATAGCAACTTTCTCAGTGACTAAAGGTCGACTCTCTTTAGCCATACTGGCCCTTTGCAGATTGCCTCA
Organism: Leiocassis micropogon; assembly: GCA_028565275.1. Taxonomy (NCBI): domain Eukaryota; kingdom Metazoa; phylum Chordata; class Actinopteri; order Siluriformes; family Bagridae; genus Leiocassis; species Leiocassis micropogon. The sequence continues at coordinate 8,596,542 of JAOVVA010000028.1, read as the reverse complement.
ACCCGTTAGTGTTCTGGGCTTCTATACTGCGTCATTGTCCTAGGGAGTCTGGAGCTTATCACAGGAGACTTCGGGTAAGTAGCCTGGACAGGGTGCCAATCCATGGCAGGGCACAGGCATGCGCGCGCACACACACACTACAGGTTATTTGAAACCACCAGCTAACCACATCTGCATGTCTTTGGACTGTGGGAGGAAACCAGAGAACCCAGAAGAAACCCTTCAATCACAGAGAGAACATATAGACACAAGGCAGGAATTGAAGTACCGACTCTGGAGGTGTGAGGCCACAGTGCTAACCACAACATCACGTGCTGCCCAGACCAATGATATTAAGGTATTCTTCTCCAAGTAATCCACGTCATTAACAGACTTGGTAATGAGAGTTTCTATGTCTGGCATTCTTCTTAAAATACCCACTGAACTTTGCATACGGAGAGATGAATATTTTAAAAGGCAAGTTAGTCATACACAGTACACTGGTAGAATAATTATAAAGGTCTTGATTAAAACAACATGCATGAGGAATCACAAGAGTTTATATTTTCTGCAATGGAAAAGTACTCGAACTAGTTACTTTTACAAATAGATAGAGAATGAATGAGTGAGAGTAATATATGGATACAGTTAAAATATCATCACCCCCTGGACTAACTGAAGTTGTCGTCTCTTTCAGCGGGGTACACCCCGCCACAACGCAATAATTGTTCAGGAATGGTATAAAGCACATGACAAGGGGGGCAAGGTGTTGACCTGGCCTCCACATTCACCAGATCTCAATTAGAGCCTGGTTTAGAAGCACAAAGGGGACCTATGGCTGATCGGTGTACGATCTACATATAATAATTCCCACCTGGCATGGCAAGGTCTACCTGTCATGTCTGAGCATCACACAACTGCAAACTCCTGGCAAGAATAATGAAAATACAGCATCAGACAAAAAATCTGCACTAGACAGTGTTGATGTCCAAAAATGTACCATTTGTATTTATTGAAGAATTACATATAATAATTTCAACTATGTAATGGTAATAGTGTAATTATAACATTATTGTAGAACATCAACAAAATAAGTTCCTTTAATCCATTTTATTATACAGTTCTCAACTGGTTCTCACTCACTAGAATGCCTGATCTATGAAGATCGACGGATAACTTGTCACCATCTGGAGGAAGAGACGTGTCCATCTGTGATAGAACTGTACACACAATCATTCATGAATACTACTCGCACATTATAGGAACTGAATGTTATTGCAATTTCCAAATTTTTGGGCCATTAAAGGAGTTTCTGGGATGCCAGTCCGATCATGGCTCACTATGAAAACTTTCTACCTTGATGGTATCCAAAAACTAGTGAAACGCTTGGATAAGCACATTAGTGTAGCAGAGCAAAAGCACTGTTTCCGAAATTGAGTTTAAGTGCCTTTGACTACATACGAGGTTTAAGGTGAAATCTTCAATATCCACCATGGGCAAAAACAAAAGCTTCATTATCCCAAGTAAATATAATAGTTAACACATTAACAGCAAAAAATTAACATAAATGATGGTAAAAGTTTCTTTTTTTTCTTTTCTTTCCAAATGCATTATAAAACCTTCACTCCTCACACAATGTAAAACAGCTTTTAACAGCGTCCAATCTTCTTCGCTTCCTTAAACCGCACACAAACAATAAGATAATAAACGTTTAAGATGAAACACCGCACAGTCATTATTTATTGGTCCAACTGAGCTTTAATTGCAACGTTTAAGACAATACACTGCTTCTACATTGATAACAATAGACTGTCATCAACATAATTATTCTTCAAGTCATAATATATTATACTCCTTTCAAAGATTTAAACACAAACACATACGGTACCGTCGACTCATTGGAACTCGGTAAAAAATACAGGGGAAGAGCCTACAGGTTCATAATGTACAGAGAGAGAGAGAGAGAGAGAGAGAGATGAGGAACAGACAAATGGAAGGAGAAAGAGGTAAGAGGTAACCCTTCAATGTCCTCTAAACAAAATATTCACCCCAGTCGTGCGCGCACACTCTTCACGCACACTCTTTTCAGCTTAGTAATGCTACCATTCTCACCCCATCTATGTATCTCAAATGGAAATGAAATGTAGAAATATATTTTGAAAAATCAAAATATTGTTTCTACATTTCCCCCCCCGGAAAACACAATGTGGGAGAAAAAAAAATCATCCTGTCCTGATCTCTTGAAAATACACCATTTATACACATCACTTCTATGTAATACAACTTCCCCTATTCCCTATTCTTCTGCTCTGTCCCACTATATATACAAAACAAAACACCAAAAAAAAAAAAAAATGCAACCTGATACTTCTCATCTTTACAAATATAATCCAATTACAGTGTTACTCTCTACTGTCTAACTGCTACGCTCTAAGCAGAACTTGTTTAAAGGAAGGACTGGACAGTAAAAGTAATATCTACAAAAACAAACACATTAGTAATACAAAATTGATCATAAATAGTACTCAGTGTTAAATAGCTTACTTTGTGTAGCAAAATTAAACCCATAAAAAGAGACGGTAAGACAAAAACAATTCCGTACTCATCATTGGCTCTGGATTTACAGCATTTCAGAAGTATTTGACACTATTAGATTAGAGGAGGAACATAATTCTGCATTAAGCAATAATAGTAGCTCTAAGGATTAAATTCCAGTGGTATTTCTACAATACGTTAAAAAAGGAAAGAAAAAAAAAAGTTTACACTTGGTAAAGGAATTAACTTCAGTAATCAAGACTTGGTCACTTTGTTAATCAAATATTCACCAGCCTTCACACTTCACCTTCAGAATTTGAAGGTCTAGGTCATTAACCAGAAGAAAAACCAGAGAACCCTTGAGGAACCTCCTCCCCAAAAAGAAGCATTGTGGAATTAAAATACATGTACAGATCAATATCGATGATTATACTTCATAGCATGATTGTGATTTCCCCCCCCCCAAAACCAGCCTGCTGATTATGTGACACATTTTTTGGAATATGAAAAAACAGCATAATATAAATATATCGGAAAATAAGCCTGAAGTGTTCGTGCAATTTTTCTCGCGGACAAAAATAAAATAAAATACAGCAAAATTCTGGAGTGAAACATTTCAAAGTTTTATATAAATAATAAACAAAAACACACTATACACCTTCGTTTTACGTGCCTTTTATAGGAGGCGCAGTGCTTCATTCTTTTGCGTGATCTCAGTGATATGGAATTCATTCTAGAACATCTCTCTCTCACTTTATTATTCTAGAACTCAAAGCATTTTTAAACCTACCCTTGAACTTTAGACTTCATTTTTTAAATTTTTATTCTGGACTTCAACTTGCATCCGATAGATTCATTCACTCTAAAATAAATTCTTAATCGGAACTGGGAGTCCCGGCTACAAAATAAAAGCACTCGACTGCAATATTTGCTCAAGAACAAATAGCAAAACTGAGCTTTGACGATATAATTCTTGTTTTGTAAGCTCTTATAGTTGAGACTGCAGTTCGTTTTAGGCAAATGTTCATTCCTAAAAACCTTCATTACTCTATGAATTCAACGTTTAATTCAATGCGTAATCCAGAATCCAAAACAACATAAAATCTATCAGAAGAAATCTGTAGTCTGTGCCACGGATTAGAATTTCGAAATCTTTCGCTGTAGTGAGAAAAACAAAACAAAAAAAATCTCACTTGGAAGTTGAATTATGAAAGTATAAGGGCAGGTGTTGGGACAATTAAGGTTAATGAGAAAGACACATTTAATAAAGTCTTAAGTCTTAATTTGTGCTGTGCAGCAGGATGAAAATTTTTAAGTAACAGACACGTGGGATGTGACATGGTAACACTATCTGCATTTTGTTATAGTGCTCCCAGTATGAACCTTAATTCTGTGATAATGGAAACCAGTAAAAAAAATGGTAGACATTAAATTGTCACTCCAGTCCATAATTAGCCTTCACTCGCGAGAGATAGGGACAGTGTGTGTGTGATCTTAATGGTTTAAACAGGTTTTGTTTTGCATCGTTTTCTCTTGCATCGTTTTCTCATAAAATTTTTTATTTTATCTTAAAAACCTTTATTTCAACTATAATAACTACAGTTGTAAAATTTTAATTCAACAGCTGCCCTATTACTTCCATTCTCAGTGAGCTTAGAATTTTCACTACAAAAAAAAATCACAACGGACCTTCTGCCTTGTGTAAATCTTGCGAGTACCCAACCCACACTGGATAGACGTTATATTTAGAGACACGCTTTAAGCATCCCTTTAATACACATCTATAAATGAGAGAAAACAATAACAAAAAAGTGAAAGATTGCTTAAGACTGTTACAGCGTACTCAGAAACTGATATCTATCCTCTTGTACCTCCTGTCTCTCTCTAACACACACACACACACACACACACACACACACACAGGGACGAGGTGTGGGATTGTCGCATTAGGCTGGTAACACAGTACGGGAGGAAGTATGGAATCTAAGGTGGAGGAGGTCAAAGTTCACGAGGGTCAGGGTTCGTCGAATAGCTGCAGGTCAAGTCTGACCACGATCTCTCCGGTGGGGACCTCGTGTAGGAGAAGCCTCTTAGTGATCGGACCTTTCGAACCCTGATCCTTTTTAATGTCCGCCAGCCGAATCTCAGTCCTGCCCAGGAAGTCTGTACACGCAGAGACGAAAAAAGGACAAAGAGAATTAAAGCATATGCACATTTTAATAATGTTTATATATATAAATAATAATAATAATAATAATAATAATAATTAGACACTAATCAGATACACAGTACTGGAATTGAACCAGAACTTATTTTTTTATTGAATTGAAGAAAAGACTGGCATTAGAATAAAAAAATATATACTTTTGTAGGTGGACATGTTTACATATTAGGAATATGTATATATTTGTCATATTAACTGTTTGATTTGTTATTGATTTTATTATATTTGGATGAAAGTTGGAGTTGAGGTTAGATTAAAAAAATATATATATTTGATGGGTTTTAGTATCAGGAGTAAAACTGATATTGTGCTCTCTGTAATAATAATGTTCTGTAATAAGAATTCCATGCTTTATTTAAGCAACATCACATGAGAGAGAGAGAGTGCTGTTGCACTGATTATCAGCAAGGCTGTGACGAGGACGCATGATACATCTAATGTCAACAGATTATTATTTGTTGGTTTATTTAACCAGTTATTTTGCTCCGCCAATACGTATCCGTCCTCAACTGATGGAACTAATTGACTGTAAAAATCACACGTAAAAAATCACAAATAACCACGACTGGCGGAGCTGGCGACCAAGTATAATTGACAGGATTTAAATTAGTTTTAAATATTTCCTCGTATAATGTAGCCAAAAGGTGAGGAGAATAAACCATGTAGCTGGTGACCAGTCTGGAAAAAACTTATGAGATATACTTTATATTTCCACTTTAGAATATCAGCTAAATTCTGGAGTTCCTGAGTTAAACCCAAATAAAGTAAAACTGATAGCTAGTGCACCAAGTAGTGCCCTTGATCAGGGGATTTGGGATTCAGCCTTGTTTTAAAAGTTGTTCTTGTTCAGAGGATGTTTGGAATGACTTCTGGAACTGGTATTGAATGTGGGTTTTGGCAGGCAGCTGCTCATCCATGCTGGCAAACCGACAGTTAGTGTGATTACTGATTGTTAGAACGCCTGTGATATAGTTAAGCGTCCTAGTGCTGTTACCACCTGTTATCATCACTCGTCCAATCAGATTGCTCGGTCGGAACTAACTTGTTGTATATTAGTTTTCTAATGTGATCAACTGACTTGTTCCTTTGTGCATGGAAAATGTTATAAATGTTTATTAGGAAAAAAAAAGTTATAGCAAGTACATACAGTAATTAAAAAATTTTGGGTATTCGGCCTGATTTTCATATGAGTGAACAGTATTTAAAGCTGCACTGGGTAGAGTGAGGCCTTGTCCCCATGTACACCAGGATTTTTAAAACACTTTTCTTTTTTTACCCTTCATGTACATGCGAACTCTTATGATCTCCATAAACAGACTTTTTGAAAAACTCCTTCAAGGGTAAAGATATTAAAAATGCAGTTTTCACTTTAGACGTTTTTGGCTTATATGATTGTGTACTGCATGTGCCCTATCTCTAGTGTTGGACGTCAGAAATACTTTTTTCCGGCTTTTGTTTGGGCGACATGGTTTTATGGTTACGGTTACATCCCTACCTGTTGGGTTGGCATGAACAGATGAAGAGACATTTAAGTCAGACATTTAGGAAAAAAGGCTTCAAAAATGCTCCTGAATGTGTGGACCAGACCTAAGAAATATAAGATGGTGTTTGTGTGACTCACCATCAGGTGAGAACTGATCCCTCTCGAACACAGTCACACACAGGACATCCTGTTCCAGGTCTTTAATAAAAAACTGGCAGTTAGCGTTCCACTTGGGGTTTAGTGTGTCCTGCACTGTCTTAGTGATGTGACACTGAGAGCCCATCGTCACCTCACAGTATGGATTACTCTTACCTACACACACACACATACACACACACACACACACACACACACACACAGAGCAAAACCATTAAATACACACACACATTCAAAAAAAGATTTATTTATTTATTTATTTATTTTAAGAATTTGCTGACAGAGAGAGAGAGAGAGAGAGAGAGAGAGAGAGATATTCCTACCATGAGATCGACAGGGTTTCAACTCAATTCCTTCTACAATGTTGACCATCAGCCTGCCGATGCCTGTAGCTCTCTGAGACCGCACTACACACACACACACACACAAGATTAAAGCAGATATAAATGACTAAATAAACCATATACTGACATTAGATTTAACGTGAAGCCTAATATCAGTTCAACATCTGACGCAATGAAACTCTATCCATCTTCCTTTCTGGTAAATACACTATCGCTCACCTGCCTTCCCATGCATATGAACTTCAGTAACATCTAGTTCTTAATCCATAGGGTTTAATATGATGTAGGCCCCGTAACCACACTCCTAAACCTTGTGGAAAGCCTTTCCCAGGAGAGTTTAAGCTGTTATAGGTGCACCAACATTATAATAAACCCTATGGATTAAGAATTGGATGTTACTCAAGTTCATACGCATGTGAAGGCACAAACCTGTCTCAAAGACTTCACCAAGTAGTTTAGGAGAACATATGATTTATGTATGATAAATTTTCACTTTGCTCTGTCCAGCACCTTATGTATATTATAACCAGTATATATTATATTATAAAGCGCATGGCTCTGCACTATTGTTTTCTTTGCACTAGAATAAACACACAACTCACCCAGATAAGCCTTCTCCCTTTTCTTCTTCTCCGTCTCAATAAAGAGCTCAGACGCAGCCTTGATCTTCTGCACCCATGCGGTCCTGACAAAAACAATCCAAGATCAGATCTTAACCACTTATCCACTAAATGTTTCATGGCTCTATTAGTGATGCCCTAACACTAAAACATAACCAGCCAAAGCAAAGAGTTTGGCAGAATTCGTTTCATTTCTGTGCTTCATCTTGAACTCAGCCGGGTTGTATTGTATAATTTGTTTTTATACTCTGCAGTTCCTAATAATATAGAGCAGACTGAGGTGATGAAAGATGCAGTGTGTGATTGCATTTATAAGGTTGTGTGCGTGTGTGAACCTCTCATTGATGCTCTCTGCTCGTATGGTGTACACTCTGTCTATGTGAGATATGTGAAAGATGGGCTCGTCTCCAGAGGGATCAGTAGGGAGCTTCACCAAAACCTCATTCAGGAAGATGGGCTGTAAGGGGGGAAAAAAAACAAACACAAAACAACCAATAGTTCAGTCAATCATTATCTCTTGGCTTTTAGGAGTAAATCCAGAACATCATAAAAATCTACGTTTACTAGCACTAAGCTAAGCTAATGAGGGTTAGCATTTTGAACGCTAAAAAGACATTATCCATCTCCTTCAAAAGGACAACTGCATGGTACAAAACACTGGCAGGATCCCAAACCGCACCGTTTTATACATGCGATACTGGAGGTGGGACTTGGCACTGAACACTTTGTCGGAAGCCGAGGAGCCCAGAGGCCGGGTGATCTGCGTCAGGAGCAGGAAGTCGTTGAAGAGGAAGCCAAAGAGCTCTTTGTTGCTCTTGGCCTTGTAGAGCTTCCCGCTATGCAGGAACTTGCGAGGGCCCAGGCAGTTGGTCACCGAGTTGAATACCAGTTGCTGAAACAGACAAGTACCATAAATTAAAGTCATATAGAGGGTCATATTAAAAAATATCAGTACAGTGAACTTTTTTTTTTCTCATTTTTTGAAAACTTTTCTTAAAGTTGCAGTGGTCTCTTTTTTTTTTTTTCAAAGATACAGTATATAGAGACTACTGCAGCATAATTAGTTTATGTATTTTGGCGAGATGAACAGTTGTGATTCATTTTTTGTGAACATTCATAATGTAGCCATTGTTATTTAGAGTGTATATTTAAAGAAAATGACATCACAACACATCAAAATAACCCAAGAACATGAAGTATTTGCAGAGCTTTAATACCTCAAATAAAAGAAAATGCAAATAATGCTTTGGCTAAATAACATTAAGAAATCAATCAGTATTTGGTGGAATAATAACCCCGATTTTCTATTACAGCTTTCATTCGTTTTGCCAGGCTCTCCACCAGTTTTTCACATTGCTGTTGGGTAACTTTATACCACTCTTTCTGAAAAAAAAAAAAAAAAAAAAAAGCAAACAGCTCAGCTTTGCTTAATGGTTGGTGACCATCCATATTCCTCCTGATGACTTTCCAGAATTTTTCTGGAGTAAATTGCAGTGGTCTCTTATTTTTTCCAGAGCTGTATATATACTTTTAAACAAGTTAAAAATAACTTTTTTTAACTCTAATAAAAAAAATAAAAAACTGGTGTGCCTTCATTTATAAAGTAAATTATTACAAAGTTAAAATAATAATAAATAAAGTAAAAACCTATTATGTAAAACCACGGGCGTTACTGTTTCCATTTCTCCCAAATTTCTTGAAATTGAGAAAATATATATTTTTTTCCAATACAAAGATTTCATGGATAATTTCATACCAATCCTCAATAGTTGGAGTATCTGGTTTATATAATTTCTTTGTTACAGCCTGACTGTACAGTCAGCATTCCAAAGTGACATTTTGATTTCATTTTTATATGATATATAATAATAATAATATATACTTATACTATAATAATACTAATACACGGTATAGGTTTTGACTTCTGTGAGAGAAGTGAGAAGAGCTGCGATTGCCTTTTTACCTCAGACAGACCCTCACACTGCACGTGCGCTTGTATCCACTCCAGACGGTCCGAGTTCTCCTTCTCGCGCACTCCTTCGTTCACCTGTGAGCAGAGCTCCTCGGCCTTCTCCAGAGCCTGCCTCAGGTGGCTGTGGTCTGGGTGGCTTTCAGGGGTGTTCTCGAGAATCTAATCCGGACGAGCAATCATGAACGTTAGTGAGGAGGTGTACTGTATGTGAAGACTTTATTTTCAGGGAAATAACAAAACAAGAATTAGAAAAAAAAAAAGTACAATAAAGGAATGACGACAACAACAACAAAACCTTACGTAAAAAGTAAAGAAAAGTGGACAAATGTCAGGAAACAGAGGCACTTAAAGAAGATAAAGATGGTGGTTTAATAGAGAAGAAGCATGTTTTTATACTCAAAATGAATGGCACAATTTTGGAAAGCGGTATTTTTGTGAGTGAATCAGACGCTGAGAATGAGAGAGACAGTTATGAGAGAACAATAGCCGGCAGATTGTTAAGTTCATTGGCTCCCAGCGTGCGTGTGTGTGTGTGTGTACTTACATTTTTAATGATAAGAGGATAGCGAGTGACCCTCTGCATAGGTTTCAGCAGGAAACTAGACAAAGGCATTCCTTTACAGCGAGGATCCATGGCTAACCTCTGGAACATACAAACACCAACATTTGGGGGTTTTAATCTCAGGTGGGAAAAATAAACTTCTTACCATCAAACAATTTGACTACACAGGAATGCAAATGACTAAGCCAGCCTGTTAGCCAGGTTTGCTGTTACCTTGACAAAGTCCTTGAAGTCGGGGACTTCGTCCGTCTTCTGCTGGATGAGGGTAGCGCCGTTGAGCTGGCAGCTGCAGAAGCGGATATAGGGCTGCATGTGGGGCAGTTGTGCCGTCAGTATGTCACCGATCATCTTTACAGGCATGTGCTCACCCGACATTTTCTTCCTTACCCGCAACGCCCTGCAGGACAGGAGACAGATTCAGATGAGAGTCCCTCAGCGTGAGTGAGATTGACATGAAACAAAAGCTTTTCAAAAGGTACAGGATTTAATTCATGCGAAACATCAACTGGTTTAAACTTCACACTATGTTAAGCGTGAGCAAATCGTTTCTATATGGAATAATCTGCAAGGAAAAATAAGTGAATAACTCGACTGGAGGCTTGACCTCGTCAATCACAGTGGATTTAAAGGTTCTTTAGTTTAAGAATGAAGCAGCAGAGATCATACTTAAGCAATTTGATGTTGCACATGATGAGTTCCTTCCAGTTAACAAAGATCATGGCCACCTCCTTCTCGGTCAGCAACTCGGACTCCAGCAGAGGCTTCTGGAACGTCTGTGGAAAAAACAGGCGAGGAACCATTAGCTTAGGATTTGACTAACAAGTCATGAGTACATTTGCAATTTCGTAAGGGAAATGCAGCACGAACAAGGAGATGAAAAAGCAGAAAAATAGAAAATAGGAAGGGTTTTTAAAAAAAAAAAAAAAAAAAAAGGGCCAGGGAATAAAGAGCAATAGGTAAGAAAGGCCAGAAGGGAAAGAATGGGATACAAGGATGGATGGGTAGATAAAAATGTTGAGGAAGGAAGTAAAGAAGAAGAAGAGAAATAGAAAGAAAAGAACAGGAAAGAATTGAAGGGAAGAACCGAGTAAAGAAAGAAAAACAAAAGTTAATAAAGAAAATAAGGGATGAAGGGTGGGAAGTAAAAAAACAACAAAAAAAAGTTAAATATGAAAAATAAAAATAAAGTGGAAAGTAGAAAAAAAGAGAATAATAAAATCACAAAGAGAATGATTATGAGAGAGAACTGGAGTGGGGAAAAAAATCCAACACGATAAAAAGCAACTTAAAGGAGAGAAAATGTGGAATGTGCGAGGAGTAAAAAGAGGAAAAAAAATAAAAAGGGAGAAAGTAAAGTAAAATAAAAAGAATGAAAATAAAACAAAATAAGGCATTGATGCCTTACAGAGTACACCCACTCTGAGATTTATTGTAAAGCTGATGGCTGGTTGGCTGGAAAGCACACTATGACATCATAAAAATGGCATTTCAAACATACACGACCGCTCAAAAGTTTGGGATCACTTGCAAATGTAATTGTTTTTGTTCTGTGATTAATTTTCTACAACAATACTGCGGATTTCAAAGGTATGAAATAACACTTATGGAATTAGGTGATTATATAAGAATAACAACAACAGTCAGTCCTTATATTAAGACACAAAGTTCAGCTGTTCTGGAATAGTTCGTGCAAGAACAGTATTGTCAAGTGCATTAGCAAAACCCATCAAGCACCATGATGAAACTGGCTCTCATCCCAGGAAAGCAAGACCAAAACTTACCTCTGCTACAGAGGAGAAGCTCATTTAGAGTCACCAGCCTCAGAAATCACCAATTAACAGATTAGAGTCGTTATGAAGGCTTTACAGATCATGAGTAGCAGATACATCTCAACATCAACTGTTCAATGGAGATTATTGTATATTTTGGACGCCTTCAGCATTGTTTTACAAAGTAGAAAGAAATAAAAATCAGGAATGATCATAGTTTTAAAGTCATCCCAAACTTTTGAGCAGTAGCGTCTTTTGAATATGGTTAATGTTTACTTCTGAATGATCAAGTTGTGCAGACTGATTTCAGACCTAAACAGTGTTAGGACACTAACTGACATCATCTTATGAAGTCATTCTTGTTAATTAGTAATCAGTGCTGGAGAATCTTCTGTAAACCCAACACGTCTACTCGAGTCATCACAGACTGCGTTAGACAACGTAAACAGCGTCACAGTTCTGCATAGAAGCGTCTCCGATCTTACCTCGGTGACTAACTGCAGGTCGTTGACGTAGTTCTCCTCGGTGATGATGAGCTCATGGATGTAGCCCTGCCTTTTCCTCTCCATCGGGGTCAACATATCCAGCAGGTGGAGATCGGCACACCCTGCAGACAGGGTAAAGGTCACTACCGTCATCCCCTTGGTGTACTATACTAAAGACATGTGTGTTAGGACTGAGCACTGAACAAATATTTAGCGTTTACTCTGATATGGATCAATTGTCGTTCTTAACACAGCAGTGTTATAAATGTATTATAATATGGTTTAAAGACAGACAGGTGAAAGTGTTTATATTAGAGATACACAACAGGAAACATGTTGCGCATTAAACACCACAGTTGAGGTAAAGAAGAATAAAGAAAGTAGACAAGTGCACCATTGCCATGGAGTTCTTTAATAGTTACACGTTATTTTCTATAAACATAACATGCCACTTTGATTAAAGCTAAGGATCGGATATGATGTTCAGTTGTACATTCGTTTTTTTGTATTTACTTGTTTCATAAAATGCTGCAATAACCATGTGCAACAGGTTTGGGTTTGTTGTCTTGAGTGTCGATAACCAAAGCAGAAAAAAACAAAACAACAAAATGTAATGGGTTTCATGTACATAGACATTATGACTGATAGTGAAATCGAACAAGAAGCCCGCTGTGCTTCCAGAGTCCAAGTCCGCACAAGTGTACCAAAAAAAACAAAAACAAAAAAAAAACAAATGAAACCAAACCAAACCATACAAAACAATGCTCCAAGCTGAATCGAGATTAAGGACATGATGGACAGTCCAAAGAGTCCATAGTGAGCAGCACACTTTAATACTTTTACACCAAGATGTGCGTGTGTGTGTGTGTGTGTGAAGGGGTAAAAACAACATCCCATTAGGCTGATAACAGAAATAACATTTTCAGTTCATTCAGATATTACAATACTGTCGTGTGATATAAAACAAGCAACAAAATCATAGTTGATATGGTACAACCAGTACAATAAAGTTTAAGCATAAATTAATGTCATGCCTTTCTTAACAAGAAGAAAACAAAACAAAGGTTTACAAGCGCCAAGGACTCGCTCTTATCGTTATACTCTATCAGCTGTAAACATTTTCAATTCATTACCATTGTGATTAGTAAGTAAGTGTTACTTTTTTTATATTGTATAATTATAATTTGTTCACTTGTTTCTATGAGGGTGGGGTTTCGAGCTTCACAGCGACGTTCATTTCGTTTCGTTCAGAGTTTAGTGATGTGATTTCTAACTAGTTTCGTAATTCATAATAGGGAAAGCACTTTTTCGAATGCTACGGATTACAATTTCCGATTGTTATAAAAATAAAATGTCGCCGTTTAAGCAACTTCACACGCTCTCCACCTTGACCAGAAAAATTATCTCAGGAAAAAACAAACAAAAAAAAACAAAACAATTGTATATAAACATAGAGGAAATTATAGATACAAAACTATTTAATCTACACTGCGAAACAATTATACAAGAAATTAACATGTTGAAGCCTCTATGGGAGACTGCAGTCTTTACATATGTAACATAAAAGGGGGAGAGAGAGAGAGAGAGAGAGAGAGAGAATATGACATTCACTACCATTTGCTGTACCAGTCTCCCTAAATGGCAGTTGTGCAGTATTTGGTTTGTAACACCATTCTATCAGCCCTGTCACACAAACACTGTGAACGAAAGAAATGAACTAAACAAAACCGTGAAACACTCACACACACTCTCACACACACACACAACCAGTGAGCAACTACAACCACGCGAACACAAGACCTACTCATCCAAGGTTTGAGTATGAACATATGACAAACATGTGACAAACATGTGATTGGATGAATGGAGACGTCCCATCCTGCCCATGGATAATCACTGACAGCACCTAGGTCTTTTTTTTTTATTAATAACACACACATACACATTATCATGATGAGGACCCAGGTAGTGTTGTGTTTTAATCACTTTGATCAAACAGTGAATATTTCCACAAACATATGAGTGAAAGAAATACATATTTACCATTAATTTAAAAAAACCAAAACAAACAAACAAACAAACAAACAGTCAAATACGTGGTGTCGTAAACCCACTTGAGTTTGTATGACAGGTATGATATGACAACAGGTCAGTTATGACACATACGTAAAATGTTCACCAGATCACCGGACATGAATAGTGGGTCTTTCTGTGGTGCTGTGGGTCCAATGAGAGGTTCGGGAATGGGGTGGGGTTTGGGGAGGTAGGTAGGGCTTTGAAGGAGCTGTTAGTGAGAGGGTGGAGCTTAATATCAAACGTTGGGAGGAGCCTAATGGCAAATGGTTGTGATTTTACTTGCATTAGTGAAGTTATAGAATAAGATCACAGAAAGCCACAAAAGGACCCACTATCCAGCACCCATACATATGGTTATAATCCATATATATATTTATTTATATATATATATATATAATCAAAGTTATGAATTTATTCAGTGTTAAATTAAGCATTCTGTTTAAATGCAAAGAATGCTACTTGGCAATATATATATTTATATATTTTTTTTCTTTTGCGTGTGTCTACGTTTCTGAATACTGAGGTTAACAACTGCAGTAAATCGGGATTCGTTTCTTCTGGCCACAAAGCCAGCTGAGAGGGCCAGTCACATGACCAATGTGAGGGGGGGGGTTCCATCTCCCATCATCCCGCTGGGCAGTGTATAGGGGATAGTGGGTCGCTTTGAGGACTTTCAAGGCTGAGTGGGAAATGGGCAACATAAGAGTCCTAGAAAGAGGAAAACACAGCACATAAGCAAAAAAACGGAGTAAAAAATAAACAAAAACAAACAAACCAATAAATAAAAAAATTAATAAAAATCGGGTTTAAAACCAAAAACAAAAACTAAAAAAAAGGATGAAAAAGATACCCACAATGTGCAAACAGTACAAGCTTGGGAAGACACAGGAGGTCTTACGAGACGTCACGACATGACATGCAGGTGTGAGGACGTAAAGAGAGACAGAGAGAGAGAGAGAGAGAGAGAGAGAGACAGAGAGACTGCACTTTTACACTATACGACATGCAAGTGAGGAGATGCGAGAGACAAGAGGGAGGGGAGTGTTATGTTAGTGTGGTCAGTTAAAAGAGGATCACAGAGAGCAAAAAAAAAAAAAACTTAAACCAACTCTCTATCAAAGGTCAGAGTAGGTCCTTAAACACTACGAACATTTCCTTAAAGGGATCTTAGACTATTAACGAGGTCTGGTAGAACTGGGTCAATCAAATCGATTTACTCTTATTCCGTTTAAATTGAAAATGTTGCAAGTCACAAAAGTCATCAGTGTTTACAGTGGGCAGGATTGAGAGAATTAGTGTGTGAAAGGTTTCAGAGGGACAGAGCATGAAAGAGACAGAGAGTCAGACAGACAGACAGACAGACAGAGAGAGAGAGAGAGAGAGAGAGAGAGAATGGCTGTGTTCATACAAAGAGCTCAGATCTCAAAGCATGGGCGTAAGAAACGGTTTCCGCTGTCTGACTCGCTATATATTTTTATTTCAGATTTTCGTGTTTATTTTTTTCCCCCCGTGATTTGGTATGTGGAGCATCTCGATGTTAGGGAAAAAAAAAAAAAAGTGTACAACAATTACAGTAACGGCGGTGTACAAAATTACTGCCACCCTGGATTAATGTATGTAGTTCGCATCATGCTTGTTGTTTAGAAGTTTAAAAGATTGGCAACAGGAAGTGCTTTTTTCTTGTTGCAACATTTATAAGCTGCTTGTTGTTATGAAAGTGTTCAACAGCTGATTTGGAAACCTGACAACCACAAGAACAAAAAAAAAAAAAAAAATCTCACTAACTGCTGGATCAGCATTTTTAAAATTTTTTTTTTTAAACTCTAATTGTAACTGATGTGACAAGAATTTTATCAGAGGGTCGTGTGCAACCGCAGGGGAAACTGAGCATGGCTTTGGAGAAAAGGCCCAGTTCTTTGGATTTCTTTAAAACACTACAGGTGGCATTGATTTTGACATAGTTTAAAAAAATTCTGTAATCAGAAAAAAAAGAAAGGTTTGTATTTGTACAATTAGAAAATTAATTTATTGTACACAGTCCTTAATTTTATTTTATACTGTAACATTTGCATGTGTTTATCAAAAGGTGCCAGTAATTTTTCGAGGGTACTGTAGCAACAAAAGTGCAGAAAACTTTCATCAAAGCAGGACAAACCATGATCTTGTCATTTTTTTTTACTTGCAGTAACATAAATGAATATAATCAGAGCTGGCCAGGTGACTTAACTGCTCTAGACTAATTAGCCTGCGCATGCTGTTATATTATTAAAACAACCAACATGGATATGCGAGCAAATGGGCTTATCGTTCGGGTAAATAAATAAATAAGTAAATAAGTAAATAATTTGGTCAGGTGTATTTTTTAAATAAATCCGATTCACCCTGCTGTGAGAACAAAGCCATTGATAGTTAGGGAAAGAAAGAAAGAAAAAAAAGAAAAGGAAAAAGGAGAAAAGAAAAGAGATAAAGTGCTTTTATTCATACTCACATTGCTGGCTGGGGTCTGTGTCGGTGGTCAGTTTGACGTAGTTGGAAGGGAAAAGGCCGATGGAGCCGTTCAGTTCGCCTTTCCACCAGTCAGGGTCCTCCCTGCTGAGCACGTTGATGATCTGCCCCTTCCCGAAGGGCAACTCGTCATCGTTCTGAGCCGTGTAGTCGTACATGCCGATCACCTGACATACTGAACACACATTCACAGAGGAGATCCGATGAAACACCAAACATCTGGATAACAACTTACTCTGATAAAACAAAAGTAATGTTCACTTATTAGAGCATTTTACAAATAAACTAAACAAAACAGACATGAGACACGAGTGTAAGACAGGGGAGACGTTCTGGGGGCAGAGATTGTTTCCTCATGACTCTAAGGAGAGATGACGAGAAACGGCAGAAAGTTTCTACTGTGGTTCAACTACAAAGATTTATCCTAATACAGGATATCATGCTGCAGATGTGGCTGTGTTTTCCAAATTATTTATGGCTATTTATTATTTTTATTGTTTCGCATTTTCTATTAAAGTTCTCTCCACGATTTAAGAGTTGAGTGAAACTCCTTTAAATGTATTTATACTCCAGTGCCAAACAAAAAAAGATATATAAGAGCCAATAATGCCGTTTGATGTGTAAATTGCTTGATTTATTACAGTTAAACTAAAACGTGAGAAAGACTTAAATGATTCAAAAGTTACAAGGCAAAGTAGACTTGCCTAGAGTTTTTGCATAGAAAGTTAACAGAATAATACAGAAAATAATGTAATCTGCGGGGCCCAAGCATTTATTTTTTGATTATTATTAAAAAAAAATTTTAACAGCTGTAATTTTAGCTGTTCTACTTCAAACCACTGCATCATCGCTCCAACAAGAGGTCCAAATTGATCATCATATTTTTCTGACCAAGTGACCAAGATACAGCAGTTACCAGAGTTTTGTGTTTACACTCTTTAGGGTTTTGGCTACATGATTCGTTTTAGCAGAGGAAAAAAAATTATAATTAGGAGACAACAAAGAAATAAAAGTAATAGGGCTCTAGTCACTTCAATGCTTATACCTCTAATAAGCAAAAGTATGTTAAAAAAAAAAAACAACAACAATCTTAAAACAGACCAAAACCATATAATCTTTCAGTGCTTGGACCCCTAACCATCGCTCGTTAGGCTGTTGTGAGTGGTGATTGTACCTGCATTTGGTGTGGGCAGTTTGGGCGGAGTTGGCTCAGTGGGCGTGGTTTTACTGGTACTTGGGCTTAAGAGTTTCACATAATTAGCCGGGAACCAGCCAATCTGACGCTTCTTTCCTCTGGCCTAGTTTTAAAACAGAAAGGAAAAAAATGCAAGACATCAGTTTTAAATCAGATCTAAGACACATTCTATCTAAAGAAAGAAACTTGTGCTGCATTATTTCATTTGAACCCTTTATTCCATGACATGTCCAGTTTTAATACCTTGCACCTAAATCTACAATCATTGCTGGTTTTCAGATGTTTGTTTTGAGCTGTTTTTAAAAGCATACTTGACCAGGCTTTAGGCAGAGGAGGTTTGTGACAGAGAAGGTTTGTATAAACAAATTAGAAGTTTACTTTCAGATATACACAAGGATGATGAGCAGGATGAGTAAGTGAGTATGAAGCATATCTTATAAGGCGTGCTTATTTAGTGTTTATATGATTCATCAAAAGTTAATGTTGGAAAAAGATCAAAACTGTCAGATGAGTCAGAACGCTCATCCTCTCTCTCTCTCTCTCTCTATTTGCGTGGGAAAGAAAGACAGAAATAGTGTGCGTGTGTGTATTCACAGTGCATTAAGTAAAACAATAAGTTTCCACTAGTGACTGACTGATTTATCGGCATAGACTGTTATTCGCCCTGTTAAATGGCATCAGCTTATCTTTAAATAAATTGACAAACAAAATATCATCTGTACTATCTTACTGTTCTCCTAGAAAGATCAGCAGCGTGCAGTTTGTTAGACACATTCCAGTGTTCCAGGCACTACAGGCAAGAATTTTGTATATTTTTTTAAATCACTTTAACCTTTTCATTTAATTACACTAATTTTAATGTTTGTTGAGCTATGTACGTACTGAAAAATTTTTCTTGAGTAGTTAGCTGTGTAAAAAACATAAAAAACAAACAAACATTTTTTCAGTCCTACATCATGCAGAGAAAAGCTCAGGAGGGCCGAATCTACGCCAATGATTGTACCAGTGTGCTTGTGACATACCCAAGTAGGATGATTTAATGATCACATGATGGTCAATAAAAAATAAATAATAAAATATGAAATGGAAACACTGACCCAAAATACACACTTCCCCAAACATTCAATATAATCTGATGTTTGTTTGTTTGTGACCATAGCAACACTGACACACCATCTCACCTCCGAGAGGTTGGTGTGGTTTCGTACAGGGTTCATCAAGATTTTGAACACAGTTTGGGCGTAGTGATTACGTTTCCAATCTTTCCATGCGCAAAATTAAACAAGTTTTTTTTTTTGGCCAGTCCTCGCAGAATGTCTGGCGGTCACTCGCAGTGCCTATCACCTCGTCTCACTGCGAGTCAAACCGTGTAGCTGAGATAGGGGTGTAACCAAATCAACAGGAAAGGCTCAGACAGACAGCACTGTGTGTGTGTGTGTGTGTGTGTGCACATGAAATTAGAGATAAGATGATGTGTGTGTGTGTGTGTGTAAATGTTTGTATTTGCACACCTGCAGTTCTCCCTCCCACCAGCCCCCGGGGTTCTTCTTGCGGATAAGGATGAGCTGGCCAGGTGCTAGAGTCAGCTGCTCTAACCCAGTGGCAGTGTAGGGGGCAATCACCTGAGCGATCTCTGTAGAAGCGGAAACAGGGGGAATTTCATTACAAGTTTAAATAAAAGATATTGTTCAGACAGAAACAACCAAGGTTATGACGGATAGAAAACAAACCAAGAAAGAAAATAAAAAAAAAGAGCCTGTTTTGGCAGCTGTGGAACACTGACCTGGTTTCTTTCCCAAACTTCCAGATTTCCCAGCAGGACCCAGACCCTGAAGAAGAAGCAGTGACAGAGGCTTTTTGTAACTTGAATATAGCTACATACACACATGTGTGTGTGTATATATAAGCTGAACCCCTTTACTAAAAAATATTTAAGAAATTTTACATTAACTGCTGTTTGTTAGTTCAGAAATTAGTTAAATACCACCCCAAAAAAAAAAAAAAAAATTCATTTAACAGCATGACCAAATGTTTATTTTGCCAACGTTTCAAGTACAGGTAGTCCCAGACTTAAACGCGTTTCGTTCCAGGAGCATGTTTGTAACTGTGATTTGTTCTTAAGTCTGACAAAGTGAGTCTTATACACCTTTGATACGAATATACAATTTAAAGCATGCCAATCCACTTGACTAAATCTGTCCCCTTTCCCCCACACTACCATCTTGTGGCCAAAACTTGTAATCGCGCCTAAGGAAATTATTCTCTCACACACGCACGCACGCACGCACTCACACACAATGTAGGAGACTTTAGACATTTTATATATTCACTTACACACAGAAAATATTGTATATACAAAGGGGCAAAAAAGTATTTAGTCAGCCACCAATTGTGCAAGATGAGAAAGATGAGAGAGGCCTGTAATTTTCATCATAGGTATTTTCTAGATTTTTTTTCTTATTTTGTCTCTCATAGTTGAGGTATACCCATGATGAAAATTACAGGCCTCTCTCATCTTTTTAAGCGGGAGAACTTGCACAATTGGTGGCTGACTAAATACTTTTTTGCCTCACTGTAATTGCAAATATTGGTATCTGGATCATTGGTACAAGCGAGTTACTTCCGTGATTGAACCGGAAGTAGAACCATGGTCCGTGCGTATCTGCGGAAATCCGTAACTTGATTGTTTGTAAGTTGGGGACTACCTGTATACTACCTGTTATAGTGAATATCAGCACTGCTGTGGTTTGGCAATGACGCAATTAAATCAGACCCGTTTTGGTTAATCTCCCTCCTCATAGGAAACAGTTATTGTTGATTTAGACTCATAGTGTTATGTGTTACAGCTCCAGACTGACCACTGACATGCTACAGTACTGAGTAATGACTTCTGGAAAATAGACAGCTTTACCTCAGAGTCCTTGGGCTTGACGTAATTGGATGGGAAAACACCCGTCTTGCCTCCTACTGTTCCCGTCCACCAATCCCCCTCTTTCTTCAGCACTGTGATGACATCACCCTGCTGGAACGTAAGGTCACCCTGCTCGCTGCTTTCATATGTGTACATCGCTATGTACTCTGGTGATACAGGGAAGAGAATGTATTATTAATTCAGAGTTTGTGTGCACTTGA
Source organism: Leiocassis micropogon (assembly GCA_028565275.1). Classification (NCBI taxonomy): domain Eukaryota; kingdom Metazoa; phylum Chordata; class Actinopteri; order Siluriformes; family Bagridae; genus Leiocassis; species Leiocassis micropogon. The sequence goes on along the minus strand of JAOVVA010000028.1, from coordinate 8,575,505 downwards.
TAAGAAGTCACTCAGTAATCACGGACCCGGCTGCCAGCATAAGCAGATCGAAACATCTGACTGAGAGTGTTACTGCTCACTTGTCCAGTAGGTTAGCTATTATGTTTTAGAGCCCCGGTGGGATTTGACCCAGCTGTAGTAACAGGTCTTGGTGTTCAGAAATTCATTTTGCACCGTCAGAGTGAGATCTATGACATGAGAGTGAGAAATTCTTCTGTACACTGCGAGTGTGTAACTTTACCTTCGCCAAGCTCCAGCGGTTTGCTAGGCGTAGGACTGGGCCTCTTTATGGTGGGTGGACTATCAGAGGATCCTGACTCGATACTGAAAAAAAAGCGTGCTGATTATTAGGACGCACAGTTCACACATTGTCAGAGTGGAAAACATACACTGACCTTTTCTATCAGCCTTGTTGGTTTGTTACGTATTTATTAATATATTTGTTTGTTTGTTTTCCTTTTAACCTCCGGCTACTGATCATATACTGTATCACTTCAAAAATGTATTTCAGATACAGCTTCTGTAGAACGCATTATTACACCCTGGAAGTATAGTGCTTTATTATCATTATAATACAATATCATTTAAAAATTAAATATCAACAGTAGAAATTACAGCTATGTTTAATAGTGAAAGTATCTTAAAGATATGGAAAAAGGTCATGTGATCTGACCCTATTGCAGAGCGATGTGTGTGTGTGAGGGTAAGAAGGGAAGCATGTGACGCGATGCACCCATCATGCATAGCGCTCACTGTACACTGATTATTGATTATTACATTGTGCTATGATCTGGGGTTGCTTCAGCTGGTCAGAACTCATAGCAATGTTATGTGGCAATAAAATGAAGTCAGCTGACGACCTTAAGGTTCTGGATAACCAGGGTATCACATCAATGTCGTATTCTTCCCTGATAGCTCGGGTTTATTCCAGGACTGAAAAAGAGTGGTTCTGGGAACATGAGGAATCGTGTTCACACATGCCACATTGCAATCCATAATCAAATCTAAAGGAATTATTATTGTGTGACTTTATTTTTGGCCAGGAAGTGTGCGAGGATATTAATTTTACTTCTACTTATAATACTGTCACATACTGTACAAATATACAATAAGCAAACTGCTCAACCCTCATACCTCATCGACTTGCGCACGGGTCCAGAGATGAGCTTGACGTAAGATTTGGGGAACCAGCCTCTCTGCCCCTGCACTTCGCCAAACCACCACATGTCCTGCTGCTCCAGTACAGTGATCACGTCGTTCTTGTTGAAGTTCAGGTGGTTGTCCTTCTTCGCCCGCCACGGGTACAGAGCCTGAGCCTGCATCCCCTCCACCTTCTCTCCCTGCAAGAGGGGTTTAACAGGCAGACAGACAGTGTTACCTAACAGCGGTGCTACAACAAGAGTTTAAATAGTACGAAAAATGATAGGAGTATGTGACAAGCTTAGATTTATCATAAACTATGCTTTCAGAATAGTTTAATCCTTAAGCAGTACTCATTTTAAACTCATGATACATTTAAACTCAAATGGTATCTAATTCAATTTCAATTTAATGTTCAGCTGACTTCAGTGACTACTCGAAATAAACAGCTTTTATTTTATATCAGATTTAGGATACAAATAATTCTTTTTTCTTAAAAAAAAAAAACCCTGCATGATTTAAAATAAATGTGTAAGTAAACCACTCCATAAAAGACATGAATTTATTTAGACCCCTTTTCTTACAAATAGTACAAATCATTCAGCTAAAGTTCAAGAAAACTGAACGAAGTTAAATTTGATCATAAAAAAAAAGTTGATCATAAGCCTGATGAGTGCACATGCACGAAACTAAAATACTGATTGATGCAAAGCCGTTTTCCAATTTATGCCGCATAATATTGCATACTGACTCAAAGCGCAAGCGGCGGAAACAGTAAAAAGCTGAATGTCGGTTCCCACCTGTCCGAGCACAGGTGAGGGGGAGGAGCCAGAAAGAGTGGCGGGAGTGAAGGCTGAGCGTTGCCGGCCTTGCCCTCCGGTTGGCACAGACAAAGACGGCTGTGTCGGTTGGGTTGGCCACGCCTCCCACCCATCGGCGTCTTGTTTTTCCACCGCCGAGTTCGTTGGCCATCTGTAAGAGGGAACATAAATGGTCACACTCACACACAGACACGATGCTAACACAGAGGTATTTGTAATGAAAAAAAGTCATCAGCAGTGCAAGCTCACGTAGTGCTGAAATCTGCCCAGTTACTAGAAGCAGATGAAGATGAGGACGTAGCAGCTGGAGCGGGTGTAACTGTCGGGGGTGGAGCCGGAACTGGCGTCTCTGTGGTGGGCGGCGGCAAGGTTGCGGGTGTGGTCGAGGTGGGGGTAGGGGTGATGTGTGCACTCAGTTTGGACGTGAAGGCGCTGGCTCTCAGATTGAGAGGGACTTCGGATTCTGGAATCTTCTCTGCATAGTTAGCGGGAAACCAGCCGGTCTTTCCTTTGATCTCGCCTCCTAACCAGCCGGGTTCCCCCGTCTGAGATTCGTCCACCTGAGAGACAGATTATGAAGAAAATTTTTAAATTAAAATCAGTAAGTCCAGCGCTACAGCTGCAGTGACGATGCATAATCATACAGACTTGTGCAACATAAAATTTTCCCTCATTGCTATTTACCGATCAGTAATGTTTGATTAGTCACCATTTTAAGAACATAAAAACACCTTCACCTTTGGTTTATGCGAACAGTAACTTAACCCTTCCCGTGGTACGAATCGCAGCATGACATCATTTTTTAAATAATGATAATATACTTCAGTAACAATTTTAAGAAAACTTTCAAAACGTCAATGCTGTGTATACGTAACACAAAATTTACAGCTAATGTAAAATTGGTCGGGGTAGCTCAGTGGTTAAGGCTGACTGGAAGGTGTCAGGCTCGAACCCCACCGTCACCACTATGTTGCCCCTGTTGAGCCCTTGAGCAAAGCCCTTAACCCTCAACTGCTCAGATGTATAACAAGATAAAACGATCAGATAAGAGCGTCTGCCAGATGCCGTAAATGAAACTGTGTTTTTAAAATATTATATTAATGCTGAGAAACAGGGAATACTGCAAAATTAAGATCTGGGCAATCAGTTTAATTAATTTAAATGACACATAATGAAATTGACCTTTATTTAAGACAGATGACGTTTTGATCACATTTTGATCCTCATTATCAGTGACTTATCAAACCAGTATGTATCCCACAAACTGTATAAACAGGTGTTTTAAAAAAAATGTATTAATTATCACACAAGCCTAATGGTTCAACTTTTGAGTCTGTGAATAAACAAATAAATGAAGTAAATGCAATGACGCACACGCATGCACAGTGGTTTCTGCACAGTCCTGATGATGTCAATAAAATAACATACAGTGGTGTGAAAAACTATTTGCCCCCTTCCTGATTTCTTATTCTTTTGCATGTTTGTCACACTTAAATGTT
>JAOVVA010000028.1:8523782-8535899 GCA_028565275.1 Leiocassis micropogon | reverse complement strand
AAATATATATACAGCTTTTAGCTAGGGTTAGCAGCTTTGCTCACTTTGCATACTCAAATGAAAGAAGGGATGCCTCACATAACACGACCGAATGATCCATTAGGGAATGCATTCGTTTGAATCCGGTTTGATTTATATAACATGTTTAGATATACCGAGCACTGATCCTCCCTCGGTACGCAGTGCTAATCCGGATCCGTGCGTAGCGTAACGTAACGTGGCGTGGCGTGGCGTAACGCAGCGCGAGCGCCGCTACGGAGATTTTTCTCCTCAGGAGCTAGCGACGGTAGCTAAGGCGCTCGTCAAGAAGAAAAATAAATAAATAAAATACAGGATACACGGCCCGAGAGCGGACATTTCTCTTACCTCATCGTTCCTTTTCCATCTTCTATAACCTCCCGGTGAAGGGAGTGAAGCAAAAAAAAAAAAAAAACCCGCCGCGAATCAAAGGAAATCCTTGTAACTGATGTAATATTTCTGCTTCTTCTCCCCTTCGCTCCCCGCTCTCTGCCCTGCAGCCGCCGGATGGCTTCACTACGCAACATTGGAATTTCTCAAGTATCGCGAGAACGCGCGAGATAATGACGTCATAGTTTTCCTCATTATCATCACCACCACCCAGGAAGAGAGAGCGGTACCTACTACAGTACTTACTGTATCTTACCATAACAAAGGTACTGCTGTTTTTTTTTTATTATTATTATTATTTATACGTTTTTGCGTCTGTGTTGTTTCGTAAATGTTGTTATATTGATTTTCTTTGACCGTCACTTTACATTAAATCGTTAATTTGGCGGTTTAACTGATCAGGCTGTATCACAAATGCATGCTTTTGTAGTCTGTAGTGCACTATATAGGCGCTGTGTCGTTATTTTATACTTGTACGAGGTGGTACAGTGGATTAGTGATTAGCACGGTCGCTCCAGGTGCTCCAGGGTCTGGGTTCGAGTCCCACCTCTGGTCTGTGTGCATGGTGTTTGCAAGTTCTCCCCCCATGTTTGATGGGTTCCCTCTGGGTACTCTGGTTTCCTCCCACATTCCTAAGATATGAACATTAGGCGTTCCCAAATTGCTCATGGTGGGTTAGGGGTTAATACTGTCGCCTTGCACCTCCAAGTCCTGGCATCGATTCCTGCATTGGGTCTGTGTGCATGATGGATGAAGGTTGACTGGAGGAGGTCCTACCACAATAGTACAAATTGGGAATCAATGGTCACGATTGGCTCCATGACCTACAGAGGTTGATGGATGGATAAAAATTGTCCGTAATGTGTGCGTAAAATGGGAATAAATACAGTGCTATCCTCCACGGTCCCTGGGTGTAACTACAGAGGTTCCTACAGTAAATGAATATGAGAGTGAGGTGCAAATCGTCCGCACTCTGGTTGTCGAATTTATTTCAATTAACTTTTGTCCATCTCTCAACAAACTTTCATATTCCCTCATTACTAATGATTAAGGCTGAGGCTCTGTGAGTCATGAATGCACTGCTGTCTCCTCTTCTTCACCAGAAGGATCAGGACTATAGGGAGGATGCTTTAACACCTCAAAACCAAGCTTTTGCAGATTATCGACAGTGTGGGCAGAAGTGAGCGGACGTGCATTGTCATGCGAGATCACGACGCCCTCGGATAGCAGTCCTCTGTGTTTAATCCGAAGTTTAGGCTTCAGCTCTTCAATAAGCATCTCGATGCAATGAGCATCGTTAATTGTTGAACTTTTTTTTCCTCTGATAATGTTCCAGTACTTTGGAGAGTACCCTTGAGAATCTCAGAAAACTGTAAGCATCACTTTTCCAGCTGAAAATCTCTCTTTAAGTAACTCGTTTGGAGTATCGCTGGATCATGTGTTATAGCAGGAAATAATAATAATAATAATGGGCAGATCATGTGATCAACTGTTGGATTAAGTGTCGTTTCTCACTGAAGCTTTTCATACTTTTGCTAGTAATCCAGGATGAAAGGGTTGTACTGCAAGCCGGGTGAAGCCAAGGAGCTGAAGTTTATTATACAGGAGACAGTGAGTATCAGCAGCATTGTGCCTTACAGTATACACTGTTTATATACCCTCAGTGCTTGTGTTTATTAGGGTGTAATATCTATTGAACTAGATCAATGATTTCAAACAGGGAGAAGTTTGGCATAAGAGTAAGTTCAAACAGTTCTCATATGAGTATCGTACAAGGCTATACACACAATAAAGTGTCCTTATATGAGGACAGTGGGGTCTCAAGAGGTAGAAAGTATTCATTAAGGACAACTGCAATGCATTCAGAATCCACTTTATTTTTACTAGGGCTGCACGATTTGATAAAAATAAAATCACACTGTGATTATTTGGACAGATTTATACTGCGATACGTAACTATTCAATGTACCGTTTTGTATTCAAACGTATTTATCTGGGCTAACAGCAAATAAAGGCACAAACGATCTCATTAAAAGGATGTTTGCCAATGTTTATCTAAAAAAAATGATAAATGCATATATCATTTTTTACTTTCCTGACTTCCATAAGGATGATGCATGAACGTTATTGCTTTTCAGTTCGGCAATGACCAAGGTATAGGTTTTTACTGCAATTTTCAATGCACATATAAAGAAAGTGTGCCACTCTGAAAAGCACTGCCGTGCTCGTACCGTAGGTCAATTGAGCTTTGGAGTAGAAAAGAATTCACAGAGAATTGATTTCCCATGTCAGAAGTGAATGCAATTTATCTGCTCGCATTGTGCTTCAATTCCATCACTGTGTAGAACCAGGGCCATGCTGAAATGCAACCTCCATCCTAAGCTGTACTTGGGAGGCAAAATCATGGGCAGAGCCTGACTCGGTCTCGGAGCAGTTGCAGTGACATTTGAACTTGCTTTGTGTGAATTGTGACTCAGTCAGTGCTTCATCTTCTGCCAGAGACACAGTGAATGAAATTCTGAAGCAAACACAAGTGGGAGAGAGCTGTTCTCATGGGGATTTCTGATCAGGAACAAAAACAAAATTTCCCTTCTGAAATGGTCATTGAGGCACATGATGTTCCGCCCACATCGGGCACGCAGAAAGAATGTTTGAGGGTGAAACAAAAATGATCTGCACTCTGGTTATATTAAATCTTCTGTTGGTCTTATCAGTGCTTTCTGTTCAAGTCTATTGTCTTCCCAGTCACTGCTGTGCAGGTGTGAACGTGATACGTCAGTCCATTTGTAACTGCTGTACCCCACTTGTACATGATTTGCACAAAAGAAAAGCAGCATGCCAAGGTTTGTTTTTTGTGGACTGAGAGTGTATCAGGTACGGAAACAACTCACGAAAGAGCATTAACTGAAGTGTTTGGATATCTGCAAACAAAATTTGGACCGATACTCTAAGGAAGGCGAAAGAGAATTATTACTGGTGACGAGACATGGATTCATCACTACGAGCCTGGGAGTAAACGACAGAGTATGGAACAGAAACATCCTCAATCACCAACTGAGAAAAAGTTCAAAAGTCAACCATCAGCTGGAAAATTCATCAGTGCTTACAGTTTTCTGGGATTCTCCAGGGTCAGTATTGGAACATTATCAGGAAAAAGGTTCAACAATCAACAGTGCTCGTTACAGTGAGACACTTATTGAAGAGCCGAAGCCTAAACTTCGGATTAAACGCAGAGGTCTGGGCGTTGTGATCTCACATGACGATGCACGTCCACACATTTTTTTCCGCACGGTCGACACTCTGCAAAAACTTGGTTTTGAGTCGTTAAAACATCCGCCCTATAGTCCTGATCTCGCTCCATCGGACTTTCATCTGTTTGGTCCCCTAAAAGCAGCCCTACGAGGACGAAGATTCACTTCTGATGAAGAAATGAATGAGTCGGAGCACGGCCTAAAACATTTTTAACAAGGGAATATGAAAGCTTGAAAGTATATTAAAATTTTGTCCAAAAAAATATATATATGTACTGTATTTTTATGAAAATTTGAAGTTGATTAGAATAAAATTCTACAGCCAGAGTGCATATAATTTTTGACTCACCCTCATATTTATTTAAACAAAAGAGAAATGCTCTGATCAAATATTTACATAGCTAATATTTACCATCTGAGCCGATTATTAAAGGTGTACACCCCAACCCCATCTCAAATTCTGATTGAAAATTCATTCAGTCCCATTTTTATTTCAAATGAGCTATTATGAGTGTGAAATATTGAGAAATGGTTCCTGCACACTAAAATACAATGCATTGAAGGAAATACAATTGACTTTGATTTACCTGAAACGATAGCCAATAACAATAGTCTGTATATTATTTAAAATATTCTTATTGTCTGTCTTTATTTACAGAATATAGATGCAACTATTGGTGATCATCAAGTCAAAGTTCAAGTCAAAGCGTGTTCACTCAGTCCTGTGGACATTAAGGTGAGTGTTCTCTGGGTTATGACTCTTTCCTCCAGATGTCAACGTGTAGTCGATCACATCAGCACAAACTAGAGTCTGTCTGTTCTTTTCAGCTGTGTGAGGATTTAAAGCTGCAGAGGGAACATGTCCCGGTTGGTCGAGAGATAGCCGGAGTCGTGCTCCAAGGTCACGCTTCCAATTCGACTTGAAAAGATATTTTTTCTAATCATGTTTTAACATGTGCTGTGTAACCACTTTATCTTGTTGATGATACAGTGGGAGCCAAAGTGACCTTCTTCCAGCCCGACGATGAAGTCGTAGGTAGGAGCTGAGCTGTACAGTATGATCGGCCAGTGCATGACTGAGAAGCAATACACGACATGCGTTCAAATCTGTTTTTCAATCCATTTTCAGGAATTCTTCCCCTGGATGCTGAGACGTCTGGCCTTTGTGACGTCGTCCTGGCGGATGAATACAATTTAGGTCATTTCAGTTACAGACCGTCACTTATGACATTACTGCTTGAAGTATTTATCTGCTATGTGACTTACATGTGTGTGTGTTCGGACAGTTCAGAAACCTGAGAAGGTTAGCTGGTTTCAAGCTGCCGGGGCAATTAAGGATGGTCTCAGGGCCTACACGGCGCTACACACTCTGGCCCGCGTGGCTGTCGGACACACACTGCTTGTACTGGATGGGGCGAGTGTAAGTTAATGCCTTTTGCTTAGTAACTAGATTACCTGAAAGGAAATACTCTCTAACAATAATCAGTTCATTTCTCTTTCCTTAGACCCTACATGCAGTTTATATTTCCTTTTATTTATTTTATTATTTTTTTTATTCCCTAGTTAAATGTCTGTTGTCTGGAACATTAATAATCCATGCACTTGTCTTTAGCAGGTACCACGTCATACATGTGTGCACACCACACGATAAATTCCTATTTGGATCCTGCCACTGAAACTGTACATTGTACAGCATTTTTACTTCTATCTGACATCCCATAAATCATATTTTAAATGCCTATCTAGATCTTATGACACATTAGAACCAGTCCATCTGTATTTATTATTTATCATTATCTTATCTGGAGAATCTCATTGACAGACATTTACTTTTCATTTGTTATTAGCGACTAAAAGGCAGCGGAAATTCTGTGCAGATTTAAAATGGTTACGGTTTAAGTGCTAAAATAATGCTTTTATACAATTTGTAAAATACTCTACTTGTTTTATCTGTGTACACCGCAAAAAAACATCTTAGCAAGTGAAGTATTCGCAAATCCAGACAAATCTATATATAATAACTTAAAATAACTGTTCAACAAACCAAATAGATTATTAATCGTATTTCTAGTCTAACGTTACTCAAAAGGAAAGCGAAAAATTTCTTGTTCTATTCGCAGAGAATTTAGCTTCTTTCAAGGAATAAATTCCTAGAAAAATTAACTCACTCTATATCGTCTATACCGCTTTATCTATATTAAATACAGGGTCGCGGGGGGCCCGGAGCCTATCCCAGAAGTCTTATGCACGAGGTGAGGCCGGGGTGCCGATCCATTGCATGGCGCGCACACACACACACACACACTCACTCACTCACGCACGCTCATTCACAGACGGTAGGCAATTTGGGAACGGCACTTAACCTAACCTGCGTGTCTTTGGACTGTGGGAGGAAACCCCCCAAGCACGGGGAGAACATGCAAACTCCATGCACACAGACCTGGGACGGGAATCGAACCCGGAACCTGGAGGTGCGAAGATACAGTGCTAACCACAAAGCCACTGTGCCACCTCCTAGCAAAATTAAATGTTAAAGTAATTTAAATTAAAATGAAATAAATAAAAACTAGCCAAATCCTCTGCCAATATAACAATACATTTTGACTTAACATTAAAAAAAGAAAATTGTTTGGTCAATAATCTTACATTTGGTTTGATATAATCTTATTTTAAGAAAAGTCTAAGTACATTCAACACATTCACATTTTATTTACTCACCGATCCTGTGTGAGATGATTAAAGCTGTATAAAGAATTTATAATATTGCAGTATTACATGATGATCAGATGATAATCAGTCAACACATTAATTTTTTCATGCACCTTTACACACAGTATGTATGTGTTATGTATTTAGCCATTTGGAGTGCTGGCCATCCAGCTAGCCCATTACCACGGGGTGAAAGTCCTCGCTACAGCCATATCTCCTGAAGACCAGACATTTCTGGAGCAGCTGCGACCGAGTATAGGTAAGTATGTGAAATGTACTGTAATTCTGTTATGCTTGGATTCTTTCCAAGATGGTTCTTCCTTTGCCTTTCCTTTCTTCATCACTGTGTCTTCAGCACTTTGCTTTTTCCTTTGCTATATAATCTTCTGATCTCTGTCCTCACTTTCACTCTGCGATTCCTGGCACTTGCACAAGGTGTGCTGGAATCACTCGTAGGTAAGTGATGAGATAGAGCGCCTGATTTCATGAGCTCATTAATAATAGAAGACGGAGAGGTCTCGGCTGTAATTCCGTTAGGATATGGAAATAATGTTGAAAGGGTTTCGTGTTTTTGTGAATAAAGCCAGGGTGATTGGAGTCTGGGACTCAAAAGTGGACCTGGTGGACTCGTGCCTTGAAGAGACTGGAGGCCTTGGGGTGGACATTGTTATTGACGCAGGAGGTAAGGTTAAAAAAATAAAAAATAAAAAGTCGTTCATGTTGGTTAGATTGCAGGTGCATCGCTTCATGTGGTTCCCTTCTTACCCTGATGCACCATCACTCTAGGGTTCCAAAGGCTGCTGTCAGAAATGTTTGTGGTTTTTTTTTCCAACCAGTGAGACTTTATGAGGAAGAACCTGAGGGCAAGCAAAATGTCCCACACAAGCACGACATCATCTCTCTCCTTGCAGTTGGGGGTCACTGGGTAACTACAGAAGACAACTTGCAGGTGTGTCATTAACTACGCTACTCTGATATTATGCTGAAAACAATGTCACTAGCAGTGTATCAGCGTATCTAAGACCCAACACCTCTGTTTCTTCTCTTCAGCTGGATCCTCCAGACAGTCGCACTCTTTTCTTGAAGGCCGCATCCGTCTCATTTTTAAATGAAGAAATGTGGGAAGCATCCAGGGCCAGACAGGGCCGATATCTCCGTATCCTTGTGAAACCACTCGGGCCACTGCGCAGTCCAACCCTTATTCAATTTGTACTGGGCAAGATGCTCATCTCACTACTGTAAAAGCACTGATCTGATTGTCGCCGTCTTATCTCGTCGCTTGTAAGCTCTAAATTGTTTTACTCAGTCTCATATCAGACCCGTAATCTTTTCCTCTTATAAATAATATTATATTTTCTTTCATATACAAGGTGGTGCAAAGGTCTGGATCCATAGGAATTTATGATCATTTATGAAATGTTATATTTTAATGTAAATTTTACACCCAAGATGATGTTTAAACTCTGCACAAGTGCCATGAATTCAGAGGCGATCAGTTTGGCCACTTCATTAGGTACAGTACACATGTTCAGCTGCTTATTAACGTAAACCTAATCAGCCAATCAAGTGAATGCATTTAGGCATGTAGACATGGTCAAGACAATCCGCTCAAGTTCAAACCGAGCATCAGAATATGGAGGGGAAAAGGTGATTTAAGTGACTTTGTAAGTTTGGTGCCAGACTGTAAGGTTGTTGGTGCCAGACTGACTGATGTTAGTATTTTTGAAACTGCTGATCCGCAGGGATTTTCACATACAACTATCTGTAAGATTTACAGAGAACGGTCTGAAAAGTAGAAAAATATCCAGTGAGCAGCAGTTCTCTGAGCAAAAATGCCTTCTCCATGGCAGAAATCAGAAAAGAATGGCCAGACTGGTTTAGCTGATAGACTAGACAGGCAACAGTAACTCAAGTAAAATCGAAGAGCATCTCTGAATGCAAAACACGTCAAAGCTTGAAGCAGATCTGCTACAGCAACAGAAGTCCCACTCCTGTCAGCTAAGAACAGGAAACTTAGGCTACAATTCGCATGGGATGTCAGTAATTGGACAGTATATGGTTGGGAAAAACATGTGACATTCTGATGGTACTGTAGGGTCAGAACTTGGTGTAAAGTACATGAAAGCATGGATCCATCCTGCCTTGTATAAACAGTTCAGGCTATTGATGTAATAGTGTGGGGGAGATTTTCTTGCCAGACTTCAGGCCTCTGAGTACCAACTGAGTACTTCTTGAACATGACAATGAGTTCACTGTATTCAAATGGCTTCCACAGACACCAGATCCCGGTCCAGTAGAGCACCTTAGCTATATGGTGGAACAGAAGATTCAAATTACGAAATGATCAAATTAAGCCAACCAATCCGTAACAACTGTGTGCTGCTATCATGTCTGTATGGACCAAAATCTCTAAGGAATGTTTCCAGCACCATGTTGAATCTATGCCATGAAGAATTAAGGCAGTCCTGAAGGGAAAAAGGGTCTAGCCCAGAATGGGTAGCTGATGAAGTAGACCAGTGAGTATAGTTATAACAAATTATTTAAGTCAATGTGTCAGAACATTTTCAGTTATGAATCACGATTCTTTTATGTGGTGATTCCAGTATCGTCACGATGACTCTCTTAAAAAACTATTTTATATTTATAATAGAGATGAGCCGATCGATCAGCCAGTGATCAGAATTGACTGGTTTTCAGTCTGATTGGCCATGACCGGTGATCATCCGTCTCAAAACTGGCTTACAACAGTCTCAAAACACCGCAAATCTAATCGCAAAAGTTCCAGACGTCTAAACTAAACTTCAATCTAATCGAAGAAGTCACACGTGCCCGTGTGCTCGCAGCCACTCGTCCCTTCTTTTGAGATTTTGGAGGCATTTGAGGAGGTAAAATATGACTCTCTTTATAATGCTACAGGTGGCACACTCTGAACTATTTACACATTGTCATCCAGTGTGGTAGGAGTGAATTATTTGCTGTTTCTTTAGAAATCATAATTATGGTGGATGACTGAGACACGTGCTGCTCAGTAGAAATGTAATTTATTTAATTACATTTTTTAATTTAATTTTAAGTTAAATGTTAAACTCTTGTATTTAAAGTTAGTTTGTATTGTTTAAATGCTGCTCTTGGTTTTTTCGTGAGAAAACTAATGTTACAAGGAACGGTCTACAGTTAATTAATCATTAAACTCTTTTAACAGGTTTAAAATTATACCAAAATCAGGGGAAAATGTAATATGGAATCAGGATATTTATGAAGTCATAATATGTAAAGAATCACAATTTTAATCGAATCTGCACCTAGGTATCGTGATAATATCGTATCGAGAGTAGACTGGTGATTCCCATCCCTAATAATTGGTGAAAATGGGAAAATAATGTAATATCATTTTTGATTTTTCTTTTCTTCGTAAACCTAAATACAGTACATTACAGTGTATTCTGTATATAGAGAATACACAAGATACACAATGCACTACAATATTTAGACCATAGAAAAATATTACAAAATGTGTTTTGAGAAATAAACATTGTCAGGCGTACTGTTATAGAAAATATTAAACGACCAACTGGTGTAAACGTGTCCAAACACTGTTACTACCCTAAAGTTTATTTTTATAACAATAGATCAAACTCTTAAACAACACCGGTCTACTAAAAAAAAAAAAAAAATTGTACTTAATAAAAAAAAAATTTTTTTAAATGTCATGTTCATTAATGTCTTGGAACATTTGAAAATTTGGAATTGATGGGAAAACAAACCTTCAGTGATGATTCCCATCCTCGAATGATGGAATAATCCATCCATACAAACTTACAATAATTTTTTGTATAAATACCCACCCATTTGAAAGGAAACTTTCCAGTTAGAGTGCTGGTAATGCGGCTCAAAGCTTATAACAGGCATATGGTTGAATTGTGTTTGAGCCCGGAGGAATCTTTCGGTTCTGTCCGTAGGCTGCTTCTGTGTCCGTGTGACAGCCTGCTGAATCTGGGTTATACGCCTTTAGTGTTTTCTCTCAGATATAATGAAGGACGTGGTGGAGAAGCTATCGACAGGGATTTTCAGGTAAGATTAAAATCAGTACAGAATGTGAATATAAGCCTGAAAGGTGTTAACAAATTAATTACACAGCGGTACATCTTATCTGTCGTTCTAACACTGAAACACTGAATGACTTCAGCAGTTTAGATTAATTAGGGATTAGAGCTGGGTCTTTTCCATTCCATAAAAACAACTTCTAACGTTACATTAATGTTTTTTAGTAAACCTAAATACATTACAGTGTATTCCGTATATAGCATTTCACGCACAGTTAAGTGACACATAAAATGTATGTACATGCTTACGAGGATAAAAACATCCTTAATGAATATGAATCTTTTATAGGCCAGTGTTGGAAAACCCTGTGCCGTTGTACGAAGCCACGGTTTCTATGGAGATGGTGCAGAGACGACAAGTCAGGAAGCGAGTTGTGGTGAAGCTTTAAACATCCCAGAACTACAAAGTCCAGCATTCCCAGATCAACTGTTTGAAACTAAAGACAAAGACGCTGGTTTATTTTCAGCAGTCATTAATATTAATGTGCATATTTCTGACAGATTGCAAAATGTATAAATAACCTATAAAAATGTTGCTATATTAAATATTTTTTAATGATCGTCTGATTTGTTTGTGGTGTTAATTAGAAATGCAACCTGAACCTAGTAAAAAGCAAAATAAAAAAATATATTGAGTCACAGAATTGTGTTGTAAAGAGATAGAAGAGGTAGCACCACAATAAAAAACAATGTGTCTTGCTTTATATACTCATGCTACCTATATCCATTTTGGGGGGCGGGGGATGACTTGACTAAATAATCACATTGTTCACATTCATTACATCCATGACTGACTATCGCGTGCACTTTCTCAGTCTTTGTTGATGATGATGGTTACAGATGCAACAGCTCCATGGGCTGAAAACCTGAGCCCTAATCTACAAAAGTGTTTCACTCGCATTAACAGGCAGCATTAATCTACTGTACATTCTGGGCTCGAAAAAAAAAAAAAAGTCAACCTCATCACATCAACTTTCTAACAAACATGCTATAGTGCTTGCTTACACAAAACAGAAACAGTCCACTTGAAGACAATTGTGACCGGTCACATCAAAGCAGCTATTAAGTCGCTTTTTGGGTGATTTGAGATACTGTATGTGTATATTTTCAGATTCCTGGTTCAATAAGCTCCATGTGTTTGTTTTTATATACCAAGTTTATTACAGTGCGAGCACTTTACCACTGCGCCACTCGGAGGCCCTGAAATCTATTTTTTTAAAACATTTATTAAATGAGGATTCTGGATTCATTTTGACAGCTAATTTTCCTTGCTATCCCGAAAAAATTACTTCGCCAGCGGAGCGGCTTTATAGCAAAAAAAAACTAACAAAAAAAAGCATGTTTTTCTACCGAAACTGGAGAAACCAGCTTGGATTTTGGTATTTTTTTGGTCCGTCCACGTTGCCATCCAGCACATCGGGTGATTTATAATCTTTTACTAGTTAATTAAGGGGTCGGGTTACCAGCTTGACTCCAAACAGCTTAAATAGTGTTCATTAAAGTGCTTTAAAACAATGTTTTTATGATTAAAACCTTCTCGATTCTGTTGAAGAATCAGGAACATAATGTACACTACAGGCCAAAAGTTTGGACACACCTTCTCATCTATCTGTCAATGTGTTTTCTTTATTTTCATGACCATTTAC
>JAOVVA010000028.1:8510189-8522521 GCA_028565275.1 Leiocassis micropogon | reverse complement strand
TGTTAAGTACATAACTCCACATGTGTTCATTCATAGTTTTGATGCCTTCAGTGAGAATCTACCGATGTAAATGGTCAAGAAAATAAAGAAAACACATTGAATGAGTGAAGGTGTGTCCAAACTTTTGGCCTGTACTGTATGCATCAACTGATTTTTGATAATAAAAATGAAGATTTGACACATTTCACTGTCTGCACCATATTGGCTGTAGCACAAAACCAATCTTGATATGACGTGTCACATTTGTTAAGTGTTAATAATCTGATGTGGATGAAAATACATGTTAATGTTATCTTTAAACTTTAAAAAGCACCAGAAAGGGTTGGCCCTGCTCGCCCAGTGATCGCCAGAGCCTTGCTCTTCATGGTCATTCCAGACGACAGTGTGTCAAAGATGATGAAGAAACACGGAATAACTGCCTATTTTTAAAACAGATGGACTAAACTCCAAAGCTTCCATAGTGACTGTTTTTTTCTCTCCCACCAATAAGAAATGTCAAAGTTCCCTTTGCTCAGACTTGGCTCGGTGCTCCGGGTCTTGGCAGGAACACAAGAAGTGACAATATCCTCTGGCTCTTTTAATGTTCCATGTTCTAAATCCTGCTCGGTTGCCATGGCGATGACTGAGGCAGAACGTTTCGGAGAACTTGTTTGGACTGTTCTAGAATGGCTCGTTCCTCTCGCCTCAGACTCTCGACGACGCCGAGCTGCTCCAGCCGAGTCCCGTCAGCACCGTCTCTGAGCCGAGCTATCTGAAAACATAAAAGCGAGCTAAAGGTTACGGAACTATAAATCCAAGTAGGTTTGTATGACCAATGGTTAAATGAGCACTCCATTCATTTTTTAGCAGTGTTTATTTTAAAAATGTAATTACTGATGAAATACTTACTTTTAAGAATTTGCACAAATACAAAAAAAATCCACTAAAATAAGTATTTTTTCACAGTCTAAAATGTTGAAAGGGTTTAAACTGCAAAGGGAGGTCAGTTTTAAGGTCATGCCAAAACTGTAGAGTTTGTTTATGTGGATTGAGAAACAAAACGGCACAAAGGTTTCTTTCGACACCATAAACACGGGGCCAACATAAACCAGACGCAGCAGATTGTTTGGGTGCAACCTGGACCTACAGTCAAAACATTTATTTCTCAACATCAGTAAGACAGAACTGCAACAAATCAACAAACAGGAACATTTAATCATTTTCTGGGCACCTAAGTTGTCATGTTTTTTATGTCGGAGGTTTCACATGTGCTTCTGTGTTGGATGAAGAGATCTGGTTGAACTGGCTTTATAAAAAAAGAAAACTTGTTGCGAACTTAAATGACTAGCATCGCAACCAGGGTGTATCACCACCTTGTACTTAGCGTTCCCAGGACAGACTATGAAGAGGATGAAGCACCCAGGATCATCTCCCATTCTGATTTACTGTTTCAAAACGAAATGCACCAATACACGGAATAAAATCACAAACCCTGAGCCACTTCATGGCTGTTTTAATGATAAATACTCACCCTCGCTAGTGTGGTGCAATTGTCATCCCAGAGATGCTGGCATAGCATGTGGGCCTTGAGATTGCACCACTCCTCTCTGTCCTGGCTTACTGATGCCCCCAGGAGGACACTTTTCCAACAGGAGCTGGAGAAAAACATGTTCGATATGTATATGTACAGTCTTATGCAAAAGTTTAGGCACCCCTTGATAAATAGCAGATTTTGGTGATTTTTTTAAATTGAAAAGATGTCTCTCTTGGAATTGGAAAAAAAATGCACAATATTTTCAGCAAACATTGATGCACAGTTACTTTCTATGTCATAAATTGAACAAAGATAAAAATAACAACATTATTGTGGCACTGTGCAAAAGTTTGGGCACCCTACGTAATCAGTACTTGGTAACACCTCCTCTGGCAGATATCACAGCCTGCAAACGGGGTTTTCTCCCATTCTTCCTTGCAAAAGGCCTCTAGTTCTGTAATATTCTTTGGTCATCTTGCATGCACAGCTCTTTTAAGATCTACCCACAAATTTTCAATTATGTTTAAATCGGGGGACTGTGATGGCCATTCCAAAACCTCTCTTGTCTCTTGAGGTATTCCATAGTGGATTTCGAGCTATGTTTAGGATCATTGTCCTGTTTTTTCCTTTTTACAGCTTCAGCTTTTTTACAGCTTGTTTGCTTCCAGAATTTGCTGGTATTTAGTGGAATCCATTCTTCCCTCCACCTGTGCAATGTTTCCTGTGCCACTGGCTGCAACACAACTCCAAAGCATGATAGCATTTGTAAAGCTTTGAAATTGCCATTTACTAATGACAGCTGATGCATCAGATCTAACGAGCTGATTGAGGTCTAAAACCTTGTAAAAAGAATCTGAGACTCTGGAACACTTAGGGTGCCTAAACCTTTGCACAGTGCCATAATAATGTTTTTATTTTTTATTTTTGTTTAATTTATGGCATAAGAAGTAACTATGCATCAATGTTTGCTGAAAATATTGTGCATTTTTTCTATTTCCAAGAGAGACTTTTTCAAGAGATTTCCAAGAGAGATCATTTCAATTAAAAAAAAAAAAAAAAAATCACCAAAATCTGTTATCAAGGGGTGCCTAAACTTTTGCATAAGACTGTATGTATTTGCTTTTTATTGTCTTTAGGAGCCAAATTGAATATCAAGTAGGCAGCATGATACTGTATATTATATTACGCGGACCACCTAATGTGTCTTACTATTGTTCTGGTTTTAGGGACAGTAGCCTTAGTGCTGTCATTAGCCTCCAGGACGGCCCGTCGACACCAAACGTCAGGTTTCTTTAACGGAGAGAAAGATCAGATACAAATTATATAAGATTGTCTTTCATAATGAAAAATCCTGAGTCCTGGAACTTTGGTACTTATTATCTGCCACACTGTTGGACAATTTACTATAAAAATTTTTTTTAAATAAACCTTAGAAAGTCATTGTCCTTCAGGAAGAGAAGTTTCTGCTGTAGCTGTCCATCTGCTGCACTAAAACACAACTTCAGAATACCTACAGAAAGCAATAAAAAGATTTTTTTTTTTTAAGTAACAATCACACATCCCGCGCACTACATTAAAGGTCCCAGCATCCTCACCTAAGTCGACGTACACCACGCTGTGCTGATTACCGGAGGCGACAAAACCATATTCCAAAAGGAGCCGCTGGTTGTCATGGGGACCGTAGCAGATGAAGGCTTGCTGGAATTTTTTACAGCCGCGAACACTTCTGATCTCATAGCAACGGGACAGCTCATTGAACCCTGCATGAACCTGACGAGAAGAGCATAAATAGCAGTGCGTTTGTAGAGCTCATGACATCTGTCCAAAACAGTCTCTCTCTTTACAGGATGTCTTTCCATGGAACATAAAAAACATGGAAAATAAGAAGGAACCCAATGCAGAGGCAAAAGAGCATCTAGACTTTGAACTAGACTTCACCCCAGACTCGAGAGACAGTGGAATATGAATGTAAATATACAGTACATAGTAATTATCCAAAAACTGATTACATCATCATAATAGCACACAGCAACATGATTAGTAACTTATTACAGTGCATTTCATTACAGTACATTTCATTTCCCCCCTTAAATTTAATCTAAAGGAATGAGACATTTTAATCCATTTATGGTGGATTTATATTATGCGAAACGTCTACTCTACAATTCAGTAGAAACACTTTATTCCCTTTAAGTCTAACCTTTCAACAGGACCTACTGAATGTCCTGAAGACGTTCCCATGGAAGTGAAAAAACTCAACAACAACAGCTTTAGCTCTGACTGTCAAAGTGCTCACACTGGAGACTCCTTCCATGAACGCGTAAGAAATTCCTCTTCTTAAAGAAAATGCAACTAAACTGTAATGTAATGTATTTTGTTGTTTGGATAAAATGATGCAGATCATCCAACATACAGACGGTGTAAATGGTGGGTTGTTACTATAGAAACCATAATCTGCTCTATTAGAACATTAGCACGAACCTGTAATTCCTGTCAAATTAATAAACACTTATTAATAAGTATTGTAGTATAATGGAACCTTTTTTTATGACACAAGCACTAATGGTGCACATAATTCTTTTTTTTTCTATATTCACAGAAAAACTTTTCAGTCAACCTTGTCACAGGTAATATAACCTGAGGACATCGCAGCTTTAAAGCTGCGACCCCAAAACAAGGTTCTGCAAAGCCATAACTTCTTTAAAGTTTTTCTAACAGCGCTGCTTCAAGCCACCATATCCGAACAAGAGTTTAAATTCTCTCCCAAGCAAAGCGAGACAGAGCATTTGTTTTACCTGGACTTCAGGACAATGGTTTAGCAAGTCCAGATAAGGTGCCAGCGCGAAGACATCCTTCTCCCGTGAGAGGAAATCGCTCTGGGCATGCTCCATATACACCGTACGGGTATTGACACTGCACCATGCCCATCGGACTGCATCCTGACTGAACACTTCCTCCACAGGCTGAGTAAAAATGGGCTGAAGGGACGAGAAGAACGGCAGCGAAGACGAATAAAGCTCCTCAAAGTGTTCTTTTTGTATAATCGCTTTTCTCCGAACATCTGGGGGCAAGAGGTCCATGATGTCACTTGAGAAGTAAACCGGGCATGTGTAGGATTTGGGGAGGACTTTAATGTAAGGGCTCCATTCTGCCGTGTCTCCATAGTATCTCTCAGCAATGAGGAAAGAACAAAGTGCGATGAGAGGAGATACTGGAGGCTTCCACCTGTACAGACGAAGGACATAGAGGAAACGGTTATGCTAATGTGTCACGCTTCCTTCAAAGAAAAAATGAGTTTAAAGAGGGTCTTTCAGTGGTGTAATGGATCAGATTTGGTGCGTATAAATTACCCCAAATGCCTGTGAACCAAGGCTTATTTGCAAACGTCGCACCTCTGTATGATGGTGTTATATTTGGGGCTATTCCTAAGAGAAAATCTCACTTTTTTTGCATGTGCACAAATTATATTTTCATTACTCAAACACTCTCTTGCATCCACACCAATTTATTCTACACAAAAACCTCAAAGTCTGTACTAGGACTCGTACTGTAGCACAATTACACATATATGTACATATTTTGTTTAAAAAAAAAATCAAACGACATCACCAAATAAAGAATAACATAAAAAAAATCATCACGCATACTTGTAGTTGGAGTTCTAATCGCAATCGCTACTGCTGAGAATACTGTATCTCCATGTGATCTGCATAAGGATGTCATAATATTAATATTCATAAAGAGGGCTTTGGACCGTGTCGGTGCAAACTGTTTTTCAGTGAAGGCTTGTGACTGCAATCACTTGAATAGTTTTAGGACTGAAATTGCCATGAACAGCTGGTTACCCCATCCAAATAGACTTGTTTATCGAAATGCATTTCCTGTTATACAACTGCAACTCATAGGAGGGACTTATTCATGCTCATACTATCTAGCATCAATTACATGAGGATACTCCGGCTTGCTCGTTAAGGACAGCCTGATAAAGCTAAAAATGTATATATTTTTTATATTTATATCCAGAATGTTTTAGTTTTGTAAAGCTGCTTTGCAACAATGTCTGATGTTTAAAGCAAAGACATTGATAGAAGCCAATCGATTTCAATGGAATGCCTTAAATTGCACTTTAATTTAATAATTAAGCATTGAACATTTTATTTTAGGATTTAATTAAAAACATTGGTCGTCTTAAATGCTGTTTTTACTTAAGACCAAAGGCAAGCGTTTTAAAAAGTTTTACACGGAATAAATGGAAAGCAAAATTATATTTTTCTCTCTTGTTTTTTCCCCAAAAGATGATCCGATCCATGACCAAAAAAACAATAACCATGACATGTATGGTCTGTTGCACCCCTCAAGCCCAGCACAGTGTGTAATACGCCAGCAATCATAATCACTTAATGCACTGATTCACATCATACATGGAATTCTGACTGGAATTAAAAACCAAGAAATTAAAATATGTCAGACATTAATACCTCTTTATGTATTCCCCCATGTAACTCTTCAGAACTGAGCTTGTAGTCAGCAAACACCTCTCTGGTAACGAGATCATCAAGTCATTAGCCTGCAATCAGAGATATACAGTAACAGCACACATCAGAGATATAACATCACACAAAAGGAAATCAAACCAAATTTAAACATTTTTCATTTTCCGCTAAATATACAGTAGTAAATATAGTAAAAAGCGAGGACTTTTTTTTTTTTTGCATGAGATAGAAGGCTAATTTCATCTAAGAATTAAATGTTCTGCATAAAATAAATCTTCATTGATTAGAGGTAAAGCTTTTTTTTTTTTAAAAGCATTTGCTCATCCTAGTCTTCTATCTCTACATATGTCACACTACGTGTCTTCAAATCCTGAGACAAAATGTAAGACAAGGGCAAAATTAGTTAACACAAAACACATTTTTTAATTATCATTTAATTGCTAAGTTATTTCTTTAAAGTATACAAGCAGTACTCAAGTCTGTGTGTGTATGTGTTATACAATTCAGACTATAAACTACCTTAATGTGTTGTGTAGCCATCAGCCCTCTTCCTGTATCTAAATCAGAAAATACCAGCAGGTTATAATTAACATCACAACAGTAAACACTACTGATGGGGGGGAAAAAAACGATTCGGTTATGTATCGTGATTCTTTCGTGTGGTAATTCATGTATTTATAAATATTTGCATCTGGGGTGGTAATATGTAAAGTTAATTAAATCTGAAGAAAAAATGCAATAATAAATCAAGATATTTATAAAATGGTGATACTTACAGAATCACGATACAATTCGAATCACCACCCAGGTATTGTGATAATATCGTATCAGGTGATCCCTGGTGATTCCCATCCCTAGTGAACACACACTTCGGCTAGTACTGTAAGGTTAGTTTATCTGTTACCTGTAAAGCTGGCTGGAATCATGCTCTTAGAACTGAATCCTTTTTGTCGAAGCCATCTCCTCAAGTCGATGAAAGATGCTTTATGAGACAGTGTCACTGAAATAGGCACAAAACCAAAATGCACTGGTGTGATTCACTGCACTGAGGCTTGGATAGGTGGCAATTCAGTTATAATACTGTAATATAACATTCGGACCAACTCCGCAATGTTTATGCATAATCTATGATTTCATGTATGAAGTCTTTATGTAAGTTACAGGATATTTTGACTTTACATTACAGCACTGATGATTTCATGATTCTAATTTGTCATGCAGTCCTGTAGGTTGAATTATTTTCTATATTATATAAAGTTCATATCAATGCACTCCTAACTCCTTATCGTATCGATAGTACCAAAATACATTGGGACGTGTAAAGCTAAGCCACATAAACTATCTTTAGTCATTAATACAGTGACATTTTCTGTGATTAGATGCTTATTTAATGTTTTAAGAAGAAGTCTGCAGTATCAACATTGTAACACTCAGAAGAGTAAAGTTTTTAGGATGGATGGCGAGAAATCAAGTAGAACGGGAGAGTACGGGAATTGACAGGAACGTTTCAATAAAGGTTTACTCCCTTTTTGATACTGTGCAAACCAGAAAGACCCATAACGTTTTCCCCAGAACGCTCCTATACATTAGCATTCCAAAACTACAAACATAAATAAAGAAGTAGAAAAACAAGTTACCAGTTCTTGCCTCTCCTCGTTTTTTCCTTCTTTTCTTTCTCGCTCTTCTTCCACTTCTGTTCTTCATCGTGTCTTCTACCCAGTTGTTTGGGGTGACGTCAACAACTTCACATTCTGGAGCTAACTCAGAGAGAGTCCTTATACTGTATTGTTTATCTCACTGTCTAAAGTAACAACGTTCTTTGCTGCACCCGTTCTCCTCGACCACGTGTGTTTTGAAACTGGTGACGTCACTGCGTGATCACGTGAACGCAAACCCTTCCGGGTAGGTGCTCCTCACAGGCTCTGGGGGAAACTGGTTTTTCTGGTTCTGTGCAGTGAGCTCGTGTGGTTGCAAGTGTACACGCCAGCTTCGCTCAACTAAAGGTACGTTTCTGACTCGAATTCATTCACGCGCGATTTATTATTACTGTCCATGCATTTAACGGTTACATGCAGTTACATCACGTTTTAATGATGATTTAATAATGACGTCCTGTTCGGGACGTGTCTTGTGCTCGCAGGTCACGATGTCGGCGCGGAGAGTTGCGCTCGTGACGGGCTCGAACAAGGGCATCGGGCTCGCGACGGTGCGCGCGCTGTGCAAGCAGTACGACGGAGACGTGTACCTGACGGCGCGCGACGCGACGCGCGGGACGGCCGCCGTGGAGGGTCTGAGGGCGGAGGGGCTCGCGCCGCGTTTCCACCAGCTGGACATCACGGACCCGGGCAGCGTGCGCGCGGCGCGCGACTTCTTCGAGGCGGAGTACGGCGGCGTGGACGTGCTCGTGAACAACGCGGGAATCGCCTTCAAAAGTAATTAGACCGGTCACAGTGGAGTAGGGCTCGTTTATTCACTCACTCACTCACTCACTCACTCATTGTCTATACCGTTTTATCCTGTATACCTGGAGCCTCTCCCAGGAGACTTGGTGTATGAGGCGGGGTACATCCTGGAAGGGGTGCCAATACATCACACACATGTACACACACTCATTCACACACTATGTGCAATTTGGGAGCACCAGTTAGCCTAATCTGTATGTCTTTGGACTGTGGGAGGAAACCCGGAGTACCCTGAGGAAACCCACCAAGCACGGGGAGAACGTGCAAACTCTACACGCACACAGATCCGAGGTGGAAATCGAACCCAAACCCTTGAGGTGCAAGGCGACAGTGCTAATCACTACACCACTGTGCCCTTGCTCGTTTATTCATTAATTTTAAATGACAAACTATGAAACCTGAAACTATTTTGTGAGGTGCACAAAATCAAGCCACGATAGATAGGGCTGCCACTGTCGGACAAGTGTGGGTGAAGTTCTTCACCCACAAGTGCTCAGATACAATCGGGTGTCGAACTGGCAACTTTCACAGAAACTACAGCTTTATCTCCAGGGTGTGGAGTATCTATCACCTGATGTGCCAGTTGGCACGTAGATCAACCTTTTACCTTTCTAGCTTTTTTAGTTTCTTAACAATATTGAGCGACTTCGTGAAACAATAAAAGTAAAGAAAATGAACACAAAAACATGCTGAAACATTTATTTAAACATTATGGAGTACAAGAAAGGTGGTGTAACCCATGAGAAGTTTGGTATATCAGAAAAAACAAAGCACTCACAAAGATTTTTCTTTGTGCTGCCGTTATTGTATAAAACCGAATTCCACATTCTTTTCACATCCTGCATTTAGTAAGGAATGATATCTAAAAAAAGAAACGACACACTTCAAGCCACCGTGTTATGGGAAAATAACCAAATTTGGAATGTTAACACTTAATCCATATCGCACCACCCTGTTGTGGATTAGTTTCCGGTTACAGCAAGTCCCATCATGTTTTTTTGTTTGTTTATTTAAAGATGGATGTGTTGGAAGATATCCACACACTCCTCGTGACTCACTGAAAATGCATTTCAGTAAATCCGAGTTTTCCACTGGTTTACACTAGACTGGTAAGTCAGTGGTTTTAAGTCAGTTATGTTACACAGATATTACTAACGTCATATATTGTTCAAATGTTGCAATAGTCCTAAATTACATTGAGAATTACACTGCTGCTGACACACACCATATATCATTCTATCCTCACTATTTCAAATCATACTGCTGCTGTCATACCTGCACTATATTTTGACATTTCTGAACTTTTATATTTTTATACTTCACGGTTTGGACTTCTCACTCACTCGTCGTCTATACCGCATTATCCTGTATACAGGGCCGTGGGGGGCCTGAAGCCTATCCCAGGAGACTTGGGGCAGGTATGGCCAGATGAACCCTCGTTTTGGTGCCGAGGCTTCCCAGCCAATAGTTCCACCAAGAGGTTTATGTCATGAAGATTCATTCAAGGGCTCATTGTACAGCCATCTAGTGGACAAATGTTGTGTAGCAACTAGATCATAACCACAAGCATCACAATTAATGCGTACATGCAGCTGCACTGGTCAAGGAAATGTTTATGCACATAATCAACATCTCTGAATCTTAAAATGAACAGAAGAGCCTTTACTTAATCGCCGATCGAGTCAGTCACGTAATTCCGGCAAATGCGGGGCTTTGTTTGTCATTGGGAGCCGTCACGCGTCTCGAAGCGAGGCTTCATTAGGATACGCCCCCCTCTGGTCGAAACAAGCTTCAGCATTTCAGTGTCACAGTAACATCACTAACTTGGGGCACAAGGCGGGATACCCCTAGATGGGGTGCCAATCCATTACATCCACACTTTCACATGCTCATTTACACACTACAGGCAATTTGGGAATGCCAATTAACTTAATTTGCATGTCTTTGGACTGGGGGAGGAAACCGGAGTACCCGGAGGAAACCCACCTAGCATGGGGAGAACATGCAAACTCCATACACACAAACCCCGAGGCGAGAATCGAACCTGGACCTTGGAGGATCAAGGCGACAGCGCTAACCACTACCCCACCACAGCGCCACAGTTTACACTTGTGTTCCTTACAATTCTGATTATTTTATAACTTTATTAACCTCTTACAGTTTTATTTAATTGCAAATTCCATCCGTAGTTTAACTGTATTTTCTAGTGCAATATTTTCATTTGTAGTGTAATTTTTCTTTTTTTTAGGTCAAAGACATTTATATAAGCATTTCACTGCGTATTGTACTGTGTATGGTTGTGAATATGAAAAAAAAGAAATTAGATTTTGGAATAAAAAATGTAATGTAGTCAAATGTGAGGTTAAAGAAAATTCATAATGTTCATCTGTTAGTAGCTGTTTGGCCAAAACCTTGAGTTACACATTCATTAGTGTCCCGCTAAATAATCAGTGTAGTGTTGATTTACACCCTTGCTGAAATGTTTTTGCTCCTCTATCTGGCATTTCTGAGCCTCCTTTTCTTTTCTTGCATGCAGTGGCTGATAAAACACCTTTCGGGATCCAGGCTGATGTGACGCTCAAGACTAATTTCTTTGCCACCAGAGACATGTGCAATGAGTTCCTCCCCATCATCAAGCCGGGAGGTGAGTCAGAAAATCTTCTTTGTTTCAACACACAGCCGAACAGATGTATTACTTATGCATTTATTTATTATTCATTTATTTATATGAATATGAAATTAAACGAATGCAAATCTGATATCTTATTGTACAAAACTGAGATCGAAGTTTCTTCCTTCTCGTAGGAAGGGTGGTGAATGTTTCCAGCGTCATGGGTTCCATCGCTCTGAGCCGCTGCAGCCCGGACCTCCAGGCTCGCTTCCGGAGTGACGACATCACCGAGGAGGAACTGGTGGGGCTAATGGAGCGCTTCGTGACGGATGCTCAAGAGGAAGCTCACACTCAAAGGGGCTGGCCCAACACCGCGTATGGTATCTCCAAAACTGGCTTGACCACCCTGACCAGGATCCACGCCCGGAAACTGACGCGGGAGAGACCTGGCGATGAAATCCTGTGCAATGCCTGCTGTCCAGGATGGGTGAGGACCGACATGGCAGGGCCAAATGCTACAAAGTCACCAGACGAGGGCGCCATCACTCCAGTCTATCTGGCTCTGCTGCCACCAGGGTCTAAGGAACCTCATGGGCAGTTTGTGTCAGAAAAGAAGGTGCAGTCATGGTGATCAGGTTCGATTCTCCTGCTCGACCATATAATAAGCTAATATAATATCTAATGTATGTTGCAGCTTAAAAGTGTTAAAGCTGCTGACTGTATGATACCACAGGTCACATGTCAGGGGGTAGTTTGCCGTTTTTCTGTGCTTTAATTAGACTTTATCATTAGAACACTCCCTGCTGAATAAACCAAACAAAAATGTTATTCTGTATAGTTCACTCAACTAGACCAACCAGATAAGAGGATTTATTACTTATTTATTTGAAACAAACTGACATACCACAATGTTACGCATTTTCATGATCCTTGCACTTGTGCCTTATTTTGCTTATTATATTAATATGTTCAGAATTGAATCATTTTTGTCATCGCCACCAATTTTAAGCATTTATAATTATGGCTTGTGAACTATAAACCAAAAATAAAGTTTTTTACACATTGATGTTTCTGTCACTGTACAAATGTTATCATATATATATATGGTATATAAATGTTTTATATTTGAAAACACTTCTGTCCCTGGCTGCAGAAAATAATTTTCTGTACAATTACCTTGAGAATTATTGACACCCATTATGAAAACAAGAAATATAATTAATATATTCAATGAGTGATGCAATCTAGGATTT
>JAOVVA010000028.1:8479895-8503131 GCA_028565275.1 Leiocassis micropogon | reverse complement strand
TTTCCCCCCCCCCCCCCCCCCCCCCGCCCCATTGTCTTATCTTTGTTCCTAAATTATTCATGTGTGGTTTCCTCGTCTGAGGGTTTTTCTGAGAGCGGGGCTGGTGTGTACACCTTGCCATCCTAATAGATACAATTATCATTTGATTAGAGAATCGGCAGCTCGTATTTTATAAGTAGGGGTGGTGGTGGATGAGGTCCTGACTCTCCATGTCTGTGGCACACCCAAACAGACCTCATTGACTTCTTGCCCTACTCTACTGAATCTGAGAGCTTCATCAGCCTTATTAGTCTCAATCTTGCTTCCCCAGTTCGTATGGAGACACCTCTGGCGATTCTAAAGACTTTGATATTTCTTCCTATTGATTCTCTGACCCTGATCCATTATTGATCAGAATATTAAGTGTCTTTGCTAAAAGGGGAAGTCTGGCCATATGTACTCAGTGTCCAGTAAAAAACAGAACTGAAAGGTATTGTACTTTTTGTTAGTCTATGTCAGTCTTCATAACGGCTCTAATCTGAGGTGCTGTTTGTTAATTGGTCATTTCTGAGGCTGGTAACTCTAAATGAATTTCTCCACTACAGAAGAGGTAAGTTTTGGCCTTGCTTTCCTGGGATGGCCTTCATGAGAGCCAGTTTTATCATGGTGCTTGATGGATTTTGCAAATACATTCTCCTTGCAAGAACAATACTGTTGCAAAAACTGACTGTTGTAACTTAAAAAAGTAATAAAATCCAGAACTGTTCCAAAATGTAGAACAGTACTTGTGTCCAAACTTTTGACTGGCGCTGTATATTTAGCTATCAATAAAAGCTATCTATAACATGATTAAATATCCATGTTTTTACCTCCTACAGCTCAATCCTAAATTTCTTCACACAAACTCAACCAGCCATACCTGGCCCTTTAGTGCTATTGCTGAGCTGATTGGTAAGTTGGTAATCCATCTTTACACAGATCTTTGATCAGCTGATTAACCCTGTGAAGTTTTGAAACATGTACCTTAAAAATTATACAGTTGTGCGCTAAACAAATGTATATTCCCCATTATCTTTATTCCTTAATCTCTATGATTTGATGAAAATTATGTTACAGATAATGCTTATGACCCAGATGTTCGTGCCAAGCAGTTCTGGATAGATTGGACACGCATCAAAAACCAAGACTGTCTCTCATTTATGGATAATGGAGCAGGAATGACAAGAGCCAAACTCCATAAGATGCTCAGGTAACAGCGAGTGCCGTATGCCATTTTTGACGACACAGTAGTCATGGTAGGACAATTATGTGCCATGTAAAACGCCAAACTATTGCGTCCAATATACACTCCCTTATTCATTTATGTGTCGGCACTTTCATGCAAATGTCTAGTCATAAATGCATAGAGATACAGGTCAATGGCCTGGTTAATTTTCATATTCGTGTCTTCGGAGTCTTGTGGCCAGAAATCCTTGTTCGATGGGGCTACAGTAACTGAAATTATCGCTCTCTACAACACGGGTGAGCATCAGAAAAGCATCTCAGAATTCACACACATCGAACCTTGAGCTTAATGGGCTACAACAGAAAATTGTAAAAAGGACCTGTGATGTTTTTCTATTAACTGCTTAGTTAATTATTAAAATATGCAAGTGTAAATGTGTTATAAAGTGGATGGTGGAATGTATACAGTATGTATTGTATAGTATTATTGCCCATAGCATTATAGCATTGTACTGTCTAGCAGTGAGTAGCTTGCATAGCTGATAAAAGACTAAAATGTCTTGTTTCTATGGTTCCATGTCTGTACCATGCTGAATTCTATTACAAATACTTATTAGTATTTAAGTACAGTGCAGTTATTTTCTAGGTTCTTATATTTAGTCATACATTAAACTGATTCTAAAAAAAAAAACAGGTGGCACGATAACTTACTGGTTGGCAATGTCGCCTTGCACCTCCAAGCGATTCTCACCTCTGCTCTGTGTGCATGGAGTTTGCATGTTCTTCCGTGCTTGGCGGGTTTCCTCCAGGTACTCTGGTTTTCTTCCACAGTCCAAAGACATGCTGATTAGATTAATTGGTGTTTCCAAATTGCCTGTAGTGTGTGTGTGTATGCACTGCGATGGATTGGACCTTCTTCAAGGGTATACCATGTACCCTAAGTATCTTGGAATAGGCTCCAGGCTACCTGTGACCCTGTATATAGGATAAAGCAGTATATATGATAAGTGAGTGAGTGAGTGAGGAAAACACCACCATTAAACTGCATTTAAATGCTAACGCAAGAATTTTTTTACATTTATGCAATATTCTTTCAGCTTTGGTTACAGTGACAAGAAGGCTGTGAAAGACCATGTTCCAGTCGGCGTCTACGGCAACGGCTTTAAATCGGGTTCCATGCGCCTGGGGAAAGACGCGATCGTCTTCACTAAGACCAGAGACTCAATGAGTGTAGGGCTGCTGTCACAGTCTTACCTGCAGGCCATAAAAGCTCAACAGATCATGGTGCCCATTCTGACATTCAGACGAGATGAACAAAACCTGTATCCTTTACAAAACTTCAGTTCTAATACATAAACAGCAGAAGCATTTGAATTATAGCACTAAGACTAAGGGAGGAGATTTTTGGAGCCATTTACTGCTTGCTTACGCAACATTGAAATAACATGGCAGCCAAGAAGTGTGGACTGGAATGTGCACGAATGAACAATGACGACTTCACTGTTTTAGTCATTGGGGCGCTGAACGCCATTGAGTAAGCATGTGTACTGTGTGACCGTCGCCATTAAAACGACTGTGCGAGTACGAGCAGAGCAAACAATCCGCATCAAATTTTGCCTTAAGCTTCATCATTCGTCCATGGAAACTATTTGAATGAATCAGAAGGCTTTTTGCGGACGATGCAATTAGTGCATCCAGTCACCCAGATGGTCATCCACCCTATAGTCCAGATTTGGTGCCATGTGACTTCTGGCTTTCCCCAAAACTTCAATCAACTTTAAAAGGGAAGAGATTTCAGACCGTTGAGGAGATTTAGGAAAATATGACAAAGCAGCTGATGGTGATTCCAACAAAAGGGTTTTGAACAGTGAAAGAGATGCTGGGAGGCATGTGTGAGGTCCCAAGGTGCCTACTTTAAAGGGGACTGAGGCATCATTGTCCTATGTACAATGTTTCTTGTATCTTCTTCAATAAATGAACTTGTCAGATTACATGAATGGATACTAATCAGGACATCTTTATTGCTCATTATTTAGTGATTAAATTAGCGATCTCTCTTTAATGTCTTCAGCTGTCTTAACATGTCTGAAAAAATGCCATGGTTGGCTAGGGATGCTTGCTCTCTCTAGTTTGGAAAGACTAGGATAACAGGTACAAACTTGGCAACCATTATTTAAATTAATTTCACCCTTGACAGTTAATGACCACAGACCAGAGGACGCAGCCAGTCTAGATGCGATCCTGAGACACTCACTGTTTAATACAGAGAAGGAGCTGTTCAATGAGCTGCGTGCCATTAGCACTGCAGGATCTACCGGCACACGCATCATTATCTGGAATCTGCGCACGTGAGCTATATGTTTATTAGAAGATCAGTGGAGCAGAAGGTACAGTAGGTAGCTTGTGTCGTGAAAAACCCCCATACAACTGTAGCTAGCTAGCAAACATCAGAACGTGACAGTGACAAAAACTAGCTAGATAATGCTGAAAAAAAGTTCTTGTTTGAAGTTGATCTATTCAACTAAATATCGAAAGAAAAGGAGGTGATTTAGGACCACGCTTAGGTGACCAATGTACCTGTATGTGGTCAAGTTTATTTTAGGTCTTGGAGAAAGTAACCACTGCCTACTAAAAATTATGATATTGAGTTGTACAGATTTACACTTGAGCTCCTTATATAGTATCCATTATTTTTCAGGACTACAAATGGGGAGACAGAATTCAACTTTCATGCAGATAAGTATGATATTCAGATTCGAGCAAATGCCAGTGAGAAAACACGTGAATGTCGAGCCATGACACCTGAGAGCAACTATTCACTAAGAGTAAGTGCACACACTATCACTGTTCTGTGACAATAAAAACGAAATTTTAAACCTAAAATTCGAGATTTGTCTTCTTGCATTTCAATTTGCAGGCGTACTGTAGCATTTTGTATCTGAAGCCACGTATGCAAATCAACATTCGAGGACAAAGAGTGAGAACCCAGCTCATCGCCAAGAGTCTTGCTTACATTGCCAATGACAACTACAGACCTTCATTCCTGGTATCCTTTAGAACATAATCACAGCCTTCAATTCTACCTATTTGATACGATCACCTGACATTATACCACAACCAACGTGTTTTAACACATGGACGCTGGTAGCACAACTAAGAGCTAGCCTTATGGTTTGGAGTTCCCAACTTTAAATTCTAGCAATGCCAAAGTCATTCATAGCCATGAGAGTCTAAGGGGCCCTTAGATTAGCAGGAATCTGTGCCTGTTAGATAATCAATATAGAGTAGGGTGAATCGCCCTGTCTTTTACAAGTCTTTCGGATGTAATAGCTTGGAAAAAAGCTTTTAAATGACCTACAGTGCAGGGTTAATGTGATTAACACACAAACATGGACAAATAGAACTACAACTGCCAATTCATACATGCGTTCAACAGCATTTGAACTCAATCACAGACAGTATATGAGGGCTCTCTGTTTATTCACCCAGTACTTCATGTTATTGTTACCAGTTGTGTATGATGCCTTTGTTCTATTAAATCTATAGTCTCCCCAGGTTCTTGAGTTTATCTCAGAGTTTACATGTGGTTTGTTCATCGCTTGATCTTTGCCTGTTTGATGTTAACCATGTTGAGACCTACTTTGATGCTCATGCTTTGTAGCTTGCTGTGTCTATGGAGGTTCTTAACACATCTCACAGACCAGACGTATTCGGATCACATTTGGGTTCAACACCAAAAGCAAGGAGCATTACGGCGTCATGATGTACCACAAAAACCGACTCATCAAGGCTTATGAGAAAGTGACCTGTCAACGCAAGGTAAAGAGATTCTTACTCACCTTAAAATGTATCTGTAGTTGCTGTTATTAAAGAATATCCAGTATTTTGCATGTGCACCCTAGAGAAAATTAAATTTTTTTAATGGGCTTCAATTACAGTATATGTCATTTAGCAGAGGTTTGTTAATGAAACCAATTATACTGTATCATATATCTCATGTATCTCAATGGAATCAACATGCAGGGGGTTATGCATATAACAGTTAAAGATATGATTTAATCTGATAATGTTCACATACACTATACAATATCAATTACTTACCTTACTTACTAACCTACTGTAGTATTTAGTAATTACTAACATTATATGATGGCATTAGCTGATAAGGATATTATAGTATTATTTAAATATGTTTAAATAACATACAAAAAAAAAACCTAACACACATTTAAGACTGACAGAAAGAGGAATTTAATCCAGACGACGAGTTAGATAACAGGAAAGAAAAAGTTTATATAAAGATCCTATTTTAGTAAGTAAATTCCCCCTCTAGATCAGGGTACAAAATAAGACCAAAACGTCTGCGCAGAACTGCTGAGGTAAGCACAAAGCAGGAAAAAGGTTCACAAATGGACTACCTTCCCCTTTTTAGAGAATGTGCATGGTGTTGTAATTACAGCAAAAATTTATTATTCAATCACTCATCAGAATTGTTGTCATAATCACAGGTGATGTGGGATTGAGGCTGATAGAGCTAACAGGATCAGTAGAAATAAGTAGGGCTGTTACTGTTAATCAGGAATCAGTTTGAGTACCATAAGAGACATAACAGAGAGAAGAGAGTGAGCAGACAAAAATAGGATAAGCTGCCCTCTATACAGTGTGTAAAAGTTACATGATATGGAAATAGGTATAAAAGCATAAGCATATGATATGAAAAAGGGCATAATAGAATATAATGATGTCTAACCTATTAATCTTTTAACCTTGACTGTTAAATGTGCACTAAACACATAATTAACACATAATAGAATCAATCAGTTTAAGAGTAAAAAATGTCATATTTTAGACATATCGTATTTGAGCATAATAGGCCAATAAGAGGGAAATCAGATGCTTTAAGTAGTGATACGTTGTGGTAGAAGGTTAAAAGACAGTTTGGAACGACATGCAGTGATCTGCTGGAATGTCACAGAAAATCTGGTCAAAAAGAGGAACAAACCAAATCACCCATCAAAAAACAGGAAATTAAGTAGGCTTTAGCAAAAGACGTGGCCTAGCTCAAGAAGACAACCCAGTAGGCTTGTACATAACATAAAAATAGAGAGCTGAATAAGTTATGATATAATTAAGGAATAATTAATAAAATGTAGATCTGACACGAGGAAATGAGGAGTAATATAAACCCATACTGGCTCTTTTTTGCACTTTTTATGCCATCAACACGTGTTGAGGACTGCTTTCTGACCAGTTCAGATTTTTCTTTTTGGGGTTTCCATTTTCTAATTTTATCATGTGGGCAGCAACAAACTTTGGTTTGCTTTTTCTCTACTCAGATTGTGCTTAGTGATTTTTGTTTGAACATTTTTTGAGTTCCTGAAATTTACCACGACACCCCATAAGAAATCTTACTATGGTATACATGATAGTTTATCCCATAATATACCATAGTATTACAAACGTGCTTCAGACATTACCATGGTAGGCACAATAGTTCTATAGAGTGCCAGGGAATGTACTGTGGCTCTTCAGTGAGTACCATGCGAGTACTACGGTATGTCCCACTGTCGAATATCATGGTGGTCACTATGGCACTTCAATGAGTACTGTGGTAGTACAATGGTATAGTAACTTTGGTGAATACTATGGTACTTATTGGGTACCATACTGGCTACCAAAGTACAGCAGGTATATACAGTAATATGGTATTTTTGTACACACTGTACCATATTACTTATATTAGTACATACTACAGTACCATAATGTATAACATATTTTTATATTTTATCCATAGTACTCTACTACGGTACATGGTAGTACATGTATGTTGTACTGTATCGAAGTATGCACCATGGCAGAACCATATGTGGTACATGTAATATATCAGCAAATAAGTCTACCATGAACTACCATTGTACTACATCATGGTAAAAATTTCTTATGGGTATCAACCTTTCCATTACGCTGCTGTGCCATTATATGATGTTGTTTCTTCTAGAACAGGTGGAGAGAACAGGTGTTGGGGTCATCGGTGTGATTGAATGTAATTTCCTTCAGCCGACTCACAACAAACAGGACTTTGATGATACAGATAAATACAGGTTGTTACCCTGCATATGCATGATTTTCACAGCTCAATCCTGATAGTCTACAATGCACATAACAGATATGAGGTTTGTTTTGTGTGCAGGAAAACCATGCATAACCTCAGCATCAAGCTGGAAGAGTACTGGAACGAAATCCACTACAAGCAGCAGAAAGAGGACCCAAATTGCACAGTTCCAATCGAGGATACAATGTGAGTTTTAGGTTTCAAGTTTAATATGCTTACAATATGTCTCATTTGGGGGCAATGACACTAGCAACCTCCTATCTCATGAAGGTATACCTCGATTGTGTCATTGTTGGGGCTTTTTGTACAATAGCAGCATATGTTATACCTTGTTTAACAGTATAACTAATTTGAGACCTACTGTAATATTAGCTTGTCATCCAGCTAATATTCTTCTCTGGAGATGAATTATAACACAATAATAAGCATTTCATATAGTTTTCAGCATGACTCAACAGCTTTGTCCATAATGCATAACTCAGCCAAAGAACAGAATTAGTAGTGGCCATGATGAGCATACAGTATGCAATGCTACATTTAAATTTGGCAAAAATAAGACATCTTTAGGAATTTCTTACTTGGGATTGATAAATCTTATTGTACGACACTTGCCTCATATTACATACTGAATAGGGCAGTGTTAAATCTCAGAGGTGCCACAAACTCTTGACAAATGCTGCCTAAGACATACGCTGTCTATTTATTTTTTTTTACAATTCTGCTTTCAATAGGGACTTTGCACATTTCAAGCTATATGGAGCAATATGCACCGATCAGCCATACCATTAAAAACATACACATTTTGAACACCTGGGATTTGGGTTCCCCCTGTTCCACTTGGGTAACTCTTGTGCTGTGGTGTCTACATCTAGTGCCCTTGGGTGTTGTGGGGTGGGGCCTCCATGGATCAGAATCCTTGCCCTACGCATGCCATGGTGCTTAATTGATTCTGGTCTGGGCAGTTTGGAGTCCATTGTACATCGTGGGCCGTAGTGTACTGGGTGTTCTGGTGACTATCTATTGTGGACAGCATTATTGACTTTTCTAAAGTGATTTGCACTGCATTCTCTATTCTGTGGGATTTACATTTAGGCATTTGGCAGGCACCCTTGTCCAGAGCGACTTTTTTTTTTTAGCTCATTATACATCTGAGCAGTTGAGGGTTAAGGGCCTTGCTCAAGGGCCCAACAGGGACAACTTGGTGGTCTTGGGGTTTGAACCTGGGACCTTCCTAACCATAGTCCAATGCTGCCCTTTGATGCATGGGTGAGACTTGGGTGCCCATGATCCTGTCACCAATTTGCTGTTGTATAAATGGTGATGGTGGTTAGGGTTGTGGCTCATCAGTGTATATATGAAAAACTTTGCAATATCCACAAATGCAATGGTCTCAAGAGAGCCTTCTTTTTTATGTTGGTTTGACCTTCCCTTGTGTCTTCCCTGTTTCTCCCTTTCCTTGTATAGGAAAGTTCCAGATCAAGTCTGGGTGCAGTGTGACAGCTGTCTCAAGTGGAGAAGGCTTCCAGATGGCTTTGACTGCAGCCAGCTGCCTGAGAAATGGTTCTGTAACTTGAACCATGACCCACAATTCAGGTGACACCCATAAAACAATTTTATTCCTGGACATGGAAAGTTGTTGTCTTGGAATGTAAGAAGGAGATTTATTAGCCATGCAAATGCGTTTTGATAAAAAGCTGGGCAAAAGAGGTAGTATGTCTAAAGAAAAGCTAAATAAATAAAAGAGCAAAAACACCAGTTACTGTGAATGGTGAAAACTGTGTAATGGATTGTGGTGAAGCTCTTATGAAATGACTTATGTTGCTGGGAAGGGCCATGAGTTCTTTTAGAATAGTGTAATTTTTCCCCTTTAGTATCCTGTACATATCTTTCCATGATCATCACGAAGACTTTTCACTGCTGCGATAAACAAATACTTCTTTCTCAGCCTTTTTCCGAGTTTCATTAGAACTCCTTATATTATACTCATACACTGATCAATCGACCACTCATCTAACTTTGAGTATGTCTTCTGCGTAGGTCTTCTCCCACCAAAATAGTAATAAGCTTTCTGTTTGGACAGTTACACCTTTCAATCAGAACCAGCATTAAATTTTTCAGCAATTTGAGCTACGGTAGCTCTTCTATTGGATCTGACTCGAGGGGCCAGACTTTGCTCCCCATGTGCATCGGTGGGCCTTAGCCGAGACCCTTGGCTAAGACCCTGTTGCCAGTTCACCGGTTTACCTTCCTTAGCTAATTTTTGGACCAATGTCCTGACCACTGCAGTCCGGGTTTCTCAGATCTATCACATCACCCATCACAATTTGGCCCTTGTCACACTAGCTACAATTACAATATCTTGTTTCAGCGAAAGTGGGTAGGATATATTTTAGGTAGGACAACATTAGGACAACAGAGGGACAACATTTTGTCCCTGAAGTTGATGTGTTGGAAGCAAAAACTGCAGCTATTGTGGAATATTTAGTCAGAACCTACCAGAAGTGGAGGTGAACCAGCAATAGGGTCATGTTCGCCCAAGGCACACTGATGCGCATGTGGAGTGGAAGCTGGACCATGTAGTTTGATCCAGTAGAATTACTGTACAGAACTGCAGTCTTACATTCAATTACTTTGCAATTACTTATTCAGTGCCTATTCAGTGCATATTTTGGGGGATTTGCCCATTCAGCCATAACAGCACTAGTAAGATCAGGCACTGATGTTGGACGAAGAGGCCTGTGGTGCAGTTGGTACTGGAGTTCATTATAAAAAAATTTCATTGGGATTAAAGTAAAGGCTCTGTGCAGTACATCTGCGTTCCACCTCACCAACCTTGGCAAAAAAATTTATTCATGGTCATCGATTTATGCATTGTTATGCTCGAACAGGCTTTGGTCCCTTTGTTGTAGTGAAAAAAAACATTTTAATGCTACAGCTTACAAAGACATTCCATACAACTGTGTGCTTTCACACTTTGTGGCAACAGATTAGAAAAAGCTCACATATAGAAGTGATGGTCGATTTTCTATGAATCTGAGACCATACAGTGTAGTAAGTTGGAATTGTCCATAAAATGTGGACATAAAAAGGAGGACCTCAAATATTCCTTTAAATCTCCCACCATGTTTAAAGAGCATGGGCAAATTCAAAGAGGAAATCATGAACATAGACAGTAATAGCAAGCAGAGGGTCATAAGCGGGAGCAAAGAGTGATCGATCAAACGATCATCCAATAGACGATCACACTGAAGTGGGCTGGACCTGGCAATGGATGAAATTACATACATCCTATCATCCCAGAAGCACAAACATGGCACACAGTACAGACAAAATATATACACTTCAGGACGTAACACCCCCTCCCTTAAGAGTGAGTGTCACCATTCACAATGTTCACCAGAATAACACAGAGGTAATTATTCCACCATTACATTTTTAGATCCTTTCTTATGCTGAATGGAATGAATCATGCAATGTAAAACCACTAGGGGATTGTGAACTGTAAAAGCAGTAATAGGGTTAGACCTAGAATATAGGGCACTGGTGGCTCAGTGTTGGGTGTTTCGCCTGCCATGCGGAAGGCCCGGGTTCAATTCCCAGCCAGTGCCCAAACCCCAGCCACTGGACACAGTGCTGGTCCCAAGCCCGGATAAAATGGGAGGGTTGCGTCAGGAAGGGCATCCGGCGTAAAACCTGTGCCAAGCTGTAGTGCGGACTGGATATTCCGCTGTGGCGACCCCTTGCCGGGAGAAGCCGAAAGACCAACAACAACAGGGTTAGACCTAGAACCAATATAAACTTCAAAATGGTTGGAGATCAAGCAAAAGGCCAATGGCTTCCTTCTGAACAGTGCTGTAGTTTACCTAATGTTGAAGATACTAAAATGATTATCTGTGCCATAAATGTATTCCTGAAAAATTTTATTGGCCTACAATTGTAGTCAAGCGTGAGGTACGAAATACCCAGAAGGCCTCTGTTCAAGAGGCCTTGATCCGCTCGTTACAATAAAGGAGAAGGCGCCTGCACGACAAAGTGAGAAATATACAGGTAGAAGGAAAAGTATGTGAAGTGTGACCCAAGAACGACCCACACACACAGAGTGCAAGAAATTAAGGAACTTTAATGAAGTGCAAAATACAGACAATGCAGACAGTGATCCAAAATATAAAAATAACTTTTCGGTTCTGCTTTGATTGGGACATAGAGTGCAAAGAGATAGACTTCCTCTTTTAAGAGCGGACAAAAACAACATATATCATATTTATCATAAAAAAAAAGAAAGGAAAAATCTAATTAATCACTAATCCTCAGCAATACCCTCCTCAGAGGAACAAGTGCTCTGATAAGGCGATGATTGTGGCGATATGGATAAGGCAGGGTGTAAGCACCTGCTCTCAGAAGGATCCTTAGGCGAGATAAGCAAGAAGCGTGCTGCCTGTGAGCTAAAATTGAACAAAAAGAGAGTTTTAAAGAAAAAGATAGGTCCAAAGAAAAATCTGAAAATTGCACTCCAAAAAATTAACATAATATGCCTACTACAACTGAAATTATTCTTTACTTTACCAATTATAACTACTATACACAATTATAATCTACTATATATGCATAACTAAATAGAATCATTTAAATAATTCTGATTGAAATAGTATAGGTTCAAAAACTAATAATATAAAATAATCAAGCCACTGATCAGATCCATGTGATTACTCTAACAATAGCAATAGCAATAGTTATATGAAGAATAAATACTAATTTACACATAATCATGCAATGATTTAATTAATCTCTAATTTTAGTACCCAATAATTAAGCACATTAGTTACTAGTCACAAAGCTATACAATTGTGTATAATATATAATCAAAACTAATAATCAAAACAAATATTAAAATACTAATAGATAAATAATTTCTATATATGTA
Organism: Leiocassis micropogon; assembly: GCA_028565275.1. NCBI lineage: Eukaryota > Metazoa > Chordata > Actinopteri > Siluriformes > Bagridae > Leiocassis > Leiocassis micropogon. The sequence goes on along the minus strand of JAOVVA010000028.1, from coordinate 8,490,895 downwards.
GAGGCATACTATGGACAGTTAAAGACAAATCAGATATGATGGGAATAATAAGAACAGTGTACTTACGCATCTTGAAGAGGAAGATTTTTAATCACCGCTCCGACGAAAACCCAAGTCTTCACCAACAGTGGTCAATAGTCTGGTTAAGAAAACAGGAACAAACCAAAAAATTAAAACAAGATCTTTTAGTCCTACCCAGACATGAATAAATATTAGATAAGAGGGGAAAATTACATAACGGGGAGATTACACATCAATCTGACCTGAACAAAAGTCTATCTAATGAATATTAAGTAACTATTTGACTTAAGGAGGAGCAAACTGATGTAATTGCTAAGTAAGGGTATATAAAGTAAAGGAAAGCTTGCTGAATTTTCGTGGGGTGTCTGTTGTCTTGGGTTTGTGTGTAGAAAATTGGTGCAGTTCATAAAATTTGCCACGACATGAATCAAGACAGCACCAGCACTATTTCCAGTGGCATCCATTTTTTTCACTGACATTAAATCCATCTCGATCAGGAGCTGTCTGGTGGAGGAGGAACTGGAGGACCAAGAAGAGAAACCGAAGTCATACTCAAAACCCTTCAAACGCCAGTAAGCTAATCTTGAGCATACATGTATTATTTTCTAATGTATTGCGCTATCTGACATGGTTAATCAACAGGCTGTTGGTCTTAACAGGAAGAGGAACAGTAAGAGTCTTCAGGAAGATCACAGGCCAGAGGTAAGTCATTTTCATTTGGGTTCAACCTGTAATTAAAAAAATCACTTCTGTACCCTTATACAAGTCAGGTCTGTATGTAGAGTAATTGATACACATTTTTTCTTTCCTTTTGTCCATAGGCATTAGAGAGTCCAACCCTGGACGCTCCTGTTAATGCCAGACAGTTGAAGAAGTCTGCGTCCTGGAAGCCAACCTGTGCTGACCTGTTCACTCATAGTCCAACAGGTCTCAGTACTCTGTCATCCACTTCTAATGGTTTGTAATTTATTGATCATTCCACTACTGAAGTCATATTTAATTATCATTACACAACAAGTTAGTTCCAACCAAGTAAGCTGATTGGACTAGAGGCATTCCATGAGTGGTGATAACACACGGTAACTGGGCACTGGGAGGTTCAACTAAAAAGCAAAAGCTAGGAAAATTTGGGGGAATTTATGTTATAGACCAACACGAAGTGGCACAGTGGAAGGAAAAGGATGAATGTTTTTCAAAATTCTTTACAAATAAAGATCTGAAAAGTGTTATCTGAAATCTGTTGTGTTGGTCTATACATTTCTGTTTGTGGTTATAACGCGACAACATATGGAAAAGTTCAAGGGGTAAGAATACAAGGCGCCCAGGTGTTCTAACAATCGTTAATTACACCGTCAGTACAGAGGAGAGAGCAACTACATGCCAAAACCTTCATTTTTTTCTTTCTGCACGAAAAACAAATCTGATAACATTATATAATTCTAAACAAGACTTTTTCTACTTAATAATTCCTTCTACGTCATTCCGAATTACCTCCATGTTGTTTTATTAATGCCTAAGGTTACCTACAAAATCTAACTAGCTTCTAACACAGGACTGAATCCTAAATGTCTCTGTATGCTTTAATCAAGGGCCCTACTTGTACTCTATAGTGCATTAGCTTTCCATTTAATGCTATTTGGGATTCAACCCTGGAACCAAAGTAAACAGAGCTGATATTCCAAAGGGATATTCCAACAGCTCGTCTTGAAAAAAGCTTGCAGACAAAGTTACTTGCAGTCCAAGGTTCCATTGTAAGTGAAAATCTAAAGAGAAACTTACAAGATTTACAGGCTGGCCTCCTGCTCCATGGTTTATTCTCCTCACCTTTTGGCTACATAGTACTGGTAGGAATTTAAAACTACTTTGCCTAATTGTAAAGTGGCGAGCAGGGTGAAAAACCTTAGGCAAAGCATAGTGGCCAGTATAGATATTAATAATGAATTGAAGGAATGCATTTCAATTGTTGCAGTGTAGGCCTGTAAGCAAGTGATGCACCACAGAAACTTTTGGTTTCTAGGCTAAAAAAATGTACCCTAGCTAACCTAATATAGGAAAATATGGTGAACTAGCTAGCTAGTTAAATGTCTTAATACAGACATAAACTAATGTATGAAGGGTTTTTTGTGTTGTTAAACCAGAAACTAAGAATTAAAAATGAATTGCTTTGACACAAATTCTGTTTGTCTCAGCTGGCCGAACTACTCGTTTCTCTAAAAGATCTGATGATGTCATACTACATGAAAGTCACTAATTGCTAAAATAAAATAGTTAATTAAATACTAAAATAGTGTTTAATCATTACAAGTTTAATTCAACACAAGGGTATACAACGACAATAACTCGGTACAGTTGAGTTTTTTTTTTTTTTTTTTTTACAAAGTTAACAAGACCAGGATTTGTCAGTTTGATATTAACTCTCATTGTCTTGTTTCTAGCTCAGAGATCACTACTGCCTCTGATTAATCCCACTGCTGTCTCTGACTCATTGAAAAGGTAATCCTGTTAGAATTAGGACTCTGAAATTGTCTTTTCGTTTTGCCTAATGAGGTTTTGTGTATCATTAGTCCGTTGGTCTCTCTGCTTGTTAAAGGATTAAAAGGCAACTCTCTACTGGTGAAGAAACACCTCCGGCAGTGCATCCTATGCCTTATGCCTCTTTTTCTCCTAATGCCTCCCCAGAAATTGGTCACACATTCATTCACACAGATTCCAGTCTCGCGCCAAACAAAAAAGAAGACAAATTGGAGGGGATGGGAAATGAGACAAACGTAAATGCAAAAAAACTAATAAATAACAAAGAGAACAGTAAGATAGAGATATTCAAGTTGTACCAGGTACCTGTTCAGGAGAAGGATGAATTTAATACGGGAGAGGAATCAACCTCGACAGAAAAACAGTACTTTATAGCCGAGTCCAACTCTGTAGAGGAAGTGGGAGAGGAACTGCATGAGGATAATGAAGCGGTGTGGAATCTGCAGCAGCAGCAGGACGAGTTACTGGAGATGATGAAGCAGACGGCAGAGGAGAGGGACGCATGCAGGGAAGAGCTGGAGCTGCTGCGGGATCACTGTGCTGCTCTGGAGGATGAGAGGAGTCAGCTCCACTGCAAGGTAGAAACTGTCATTATGTCACACTTTCAATTAATTTCTATACAATATGGCACAAAGAGTACAACAGTCTGACAGCTGACACGCGAGTTGATCCAAAGCACCTGGTTGCTACTATATCATCCTTGTAGACCTTTCAAGGGAAAATAAGGCATCAATAAGCATGAAACATCGTTTGCATGAACATTAAGCAAGTGGAAGGTCTGATGTTTGAAACTCTGATGCATCTCCAGGAACTGTGCTCACAATCATTCACCAACACCACTTGCATGCTACAAGAACTCGGCTGGGAGTTGTTCCTACCCCACATCCCTGTACAGTCCTGACCTCGCTCCAAGCCATTTCCACATGTTTGGGCAAACATTAAAGGAGTTCCTCCGGAGAAGTGAGAAAACGTTCTACCTCGATGGAATTCAAGCACTAGTGAAACATTGGGATAAGCGTAAATCTGCCTATTTTAGAATCAAAAGTTCTGCTTTGACTTGAAAACTCCTCATACCTAGTGAGCAAATTGAAGTGCTGGTTAGGTAATAATTGGCTTAAATGTGTGATGTTGACATGTTAGTTTTAGGGCATATTAAGTAACCTTGCTTCCTCACTAATTCAGGGTTTGAACCTGAGCTGAGGTTACTGTCCCATGAGCTGTTTACTATGTTTTCCCCATGTCTTCTGCAGATCCTCCCCATGTCTTTCAACAGATCCTCAAGTGTCCTCCAACTGACCAAATATATGCTTGTAGTTAGACTGGCTCGTCTAAATTGCCTCTAGGTATAAATTAATGTGTGAGTGTTTGCATGCTACAATAGGTTGGCTCTAGCACCCCTGCAACCCATTCCTGTGCTTAATGGAGAAAAATGAAGGAAGTTATTAATGACATTGGCCTTTCAAAATTTTTAAAGAAATGGTGTTTCAAGATTAGAATGGAGGAACTTGAGTATTCTGCACAGAGCCTTCAACTTCACTGACTTCAACCTCTTTGGGACGAGCTGTGTGCCAGATCTCACCTGACAAAAGTGCTTGGAATTACTAATGCTCTTATAGCTAAATGAACACAAATCCTCCCAGCCGCACTCCAAAATCTAGTGGGAAGCTGAAACAGAAGAGTGGAGGTTATTATAGCAGGAGAGACCAAATAAATCTGGAATCGGATGTTTAATAAGCATCAGCTATAACACTAATACCACTGCCTGGTGAAGTGAATAGCATTGATAATCAATTATGTACCAGTAAACTGGTGACAGTATCCTCACCCAGGGCTCTTTGATGCCACTGGAGACCAAAGGCTAGCTTGTAAAGTCTGATCCCACAGAAAAGCCAATGTAGCACAAATTGCTGAAAGAAGTCAATGCTGGTCAGAATAGAAAGGTATTAGAATACCAAGTGCTTCACAACCTGCTGCATATTGGACTTTAGAGAAAGAGTTCAAGGTTGTTGATCCAGCTGAAATTCTCCCAGATCTCTTAGTCTCAGTCTGACTAAGCATTCATGAAACGTCATGTACCGGAATCAGGTCTAATTTATGAAGCCCACCCTGCAGCCCATAGAACCCAAAGGATCAGCTGTTAATGAGAAACCACAGCACACCTCAGCAGTCACTGTGCAGCCAAGCCCACAATATTGGGTTTAATATTTTGTGTGTTAATATTATTGCTGATTGGTGTATATGCCAGTGATATGGAGGTGTCCACATACTTTTATAGTTGTCCTAACCACTACGCCATTGTGCTGCCACAAGGTTGGCAACATAGTATATTAAATTAATGTCCAACAGTTTAGAAAACTAATATGATGTTTTTCACAGAATTTGTTAAATCCACTGAAATATTGATACATAATTCTGTATAAATATGTATATCATAATAAAATCTACTGTCACTAGCTGGAAGCGATGGAGAAAGAGAAAGCCAGCTTGTCCTCCCTGTGTGACCAGCTCAAGTGCAAAGTGGAAGGGCTGAAAATAGAGGAGGAAGGAAGAGCGAGAGAAGATGCCCGAGTTGCAGAAGAGAGGCAGAAGCTGAGAAAGCTGCGTCTCAACCTGAGTCACTTGCTGGTCTCCATCATTCCTGATCTCGACCTGCAGCAAGTGGATTTCAGCAGTGACTACATTGACATGCTTCTCGATCAAGTCTTAAAGGAAGTCACTTAAGGTCAAATCAGGACTAGGTTAGATGTCAGGATTGCTATTTTTTATGGTCTATTAACTATGATATGCCTGATGGCTTATGGTTTCACTGTTAGCTTAGCCAAGGTGACATCATCGCTATATAAAAATTATTAAAGATTGAGACCCGGCCTAGGCTTAGCAGAGTAACAGGATATGTTTCTAAGTCCGTTTTTATTGCCTGTTGCTGCTACATGCATCAAAGCCACTTGGTAAATCATTAGCAAGGAACAATAATATAATGTAACAAAATATTACTATAAAATACTGTCATTTTACTATGTAAATTGAAATAAATAATATTGTAATAATAACAAGAGGCGGCATGGTGGTGTAGTGGTTAGCACTGTCGCCTTGCACCTCCAGGGTCCGGGTTCGATTCCCAGCCAGGTTCGATTCTCGTCTCTGTGTGCATGGAGTTTGCATGTTCTCCCTGTGCTTGGTGGGTTTCCTCCTGGTACTCCGGTTTCCTCCCACAGTCCAAAGATATGCAGGGTAGGCTACTTTTCGTTCCCAAATTGACCGTAGTGTGTGAATGAGTGCTTACTGCACAGTAAGTGTATGTGTGTGCCCTGTGATGGATTGACACCCTGTCCAGGGTGTACCCTGCCTCGTGCCCTAAGCCTCCTGGGATAGGCTCCAGGCCCTCGCGACCCTGATTACAGGATAAAGTGGTAAGGAAGATGAGTGAGAGTGAGTGAGTGAATGATACAGTACTTCAGATGCAATTCAGAATGCCTTAGAAGCAATTATAAAAGAGTAGAGGAATTATTAAGTCTGTGACTGGTTATGAACGTGATTTTTGAACATTCACTCGTGTTATGACCAAGGGTTAGTGTCATTAGCAATTGTAAAACAGCTGGGATGCAAAATGATGCATATAGTCATCCCAGTGGTGTTACCGTCCATAATCACCACCTGTGGAATGTCTCTCGTCCAATCATATTTCTCAGTTGGAACTGTTGTATAATGAAAAGCTAAGGCCGAATCCCAAATCCCTTAGAGGAAATACTTTTTGTGGAACAAGAGATTTACACCCTACGAAGCACACTGGCTTTGAATTTTTAGCTTTACTATAGCTTATGTCCGCATCACAGTCATGCGGATATGCAAGAACAACAGGAATCTTTGTGATTAGCATAAAGAAAACAAACTAACGTCAAAAAAACAGCTTTAAGCCGAGGTTTCTATTAAAAAAGCAAAACCGTGCCTCAGTTGTCTCTTTCTGTCTCTCTATTACTGTAAATTAAGTGAAAGTCTGCGAGAGAGCTTTTTTATATAAAAATGACACAAACGTCACCATGTATAAGTCAATACTATAATTACAGCACAGAAGGATTTAACGATGGGATAATTTTTCTTTTTTAAATGATTTAGACAACACACACATCGCTGTGTCATTTTTATCATACTGTCAAAAAGTGTTTCCTGCTGTGTTTAAATTAACTTCAACTTTATTTACAAAGCATCAGCAGCCTCTTGTAGCTAAAGCAATTTTTCTTTTTCTTTTAAAATCAGTCTGATATTTCTCCATTACATTTTTGTTGCTGCATGATTTTGTTTATTTTCATATCCACATATCCAGTTTTTGTTTTAGAAAAGCTATGCCAAATTTTTTATTCTCTTTGGAGAAATAATTGAAATTAGTAGTTAAAGGTCTGTAAATTAACTAGGTTTCATTTCCTTTCCACACAAGTAAATAAGGCAAAATTAATTCAGATTTTCCATATTCTAATTGCTCCAAAGACATAAGTGTATGGGAACAGATGACTATATTTATGTACATTAAAGGCTGATGTAAATTATTAGTAATCAAAATCATAGCTTAAGGCCATGGACCAACACTTTTTATGTGTGTTGTGCAAATTATGAAAATAGTGAAGTTAAATGTGTCCTTGCAGTTTTGATTTCAAATTGGTTGTCATAGCCCATTCAATTACAAATTGTAGCTTTATTATGTCATTAAAATAATTCTGTTTCTGAAGAAGTCATTGGTAAGTTTGCTTATGACATTTATGTTGCTTGTCACTGATCAGATGGAGTTGGTTTCTTTTCTTTAAAAACTGCTGTGTTAATAGCTCTGGCTATCAGGCTTATATTGAAACACTCACGCTACTATCTTATCGTTTCTATAGTAACATGGGACTTGTATGACTGCTGCTTCATATAAACTCCATATAAACACATATGTTTATAAACACAATTGTTTATATGGTCAATTCATCAGAGACATTTACAGTCATGTGCAAAAATCAAGGTTTTATAGGAGGCAGCATGGTGTCATAATGTTTTGCAATGTAGCCATGCACCTTCATAGTTGAGGGTATGACTCCTGCCTTCAGGTCAGTGCATGTGGAGTTTGCATGTTCTCTCAGTGTTTGGTCGGTTTATTATTGCAAAGGCATGCAGAAAAGACTAACTAATGTTTCCAAATTGCCCATAGTGTGTCAGTAAGTGTGTTTGTGTATATGCTTGTGTCCTGCAATGCACTGGCACCCGACCTAGGGTATACTGTACCCTGCTTAGTGCCCGGAGTCCCCTGGGATAGGCTGTACAAGCCTGTACAGGACAAGTGGTATAAAGAATGAGTAAGTGATTTATTCAAGAGACAAAAAGGAGAGGCTGTTAAGTAAATGACTGCTGCAACATAAGTAAAATTTGGTGGTGCGATGTTGTACAATGTTAAATGCAATGTTAAATGAATAGCCATCATAATGTTACTTTCTATTAAAAAACATGGTAACCAGCATTTAATGATACTAACTCTGCTTCACTAACTCCCCCCCCCCAACCCCCCCCCACCACTGTTATTTGTTTCCCTGTTACATCATGTGTTTATTCCTCACATTTCCTTCATTTCATGTAATTAATCAATTAATCAGTAATCATATGATTTTTGGGGGTTTTTTTGGGCTGATTAATTTTAAGTTATTATACACACTTAATAACACTTGATAGTTTTGTAGATTAATAGTTTCACTCTTGTTGAGAGTGATAGTTATATATTCAATCATTCCAGGGACAAAAGCTCGAAATAGCTTTATACTCAACTGAAACATTATTTTATCCTGTATGAAAGAGACTTTTGTTAAAAATAAAAGAATTCCAGCTTAAAGTCTCAGCATTACCGATGTGATTTGTCTTCATTGAAGTGATGCATTTATACATTTCTTTCAGCTATTATAAATTTTCCATGTGTGTAAGATATTCCTATTATTTTGATTTAATGTTTTAAAGTTCTGGGAACATATAATTTTCATTGCTCAAATCCATTCTGAATAGCCTTAAAGAAATGTGCATGGTTCTAATTAAAAAAACTAAGCAGAAAGTTTTACAAAATTAAAGGAAAGACCACAGAAAGTGTACTATACTACATTAGGTGCTGAGTCATCATGAACCAGCAGAACAGCCAGAGTGAGCCAAAGACTGTACTGTAAGTCTCTATAGAATATAGAGAATATATACTGTATATACAAAATCTCCACAGGTATTGAACTGGGCTGAGACCTGGTGCCTTTAGGTAATAGCATGTGATTTACATTTTCACCAGTTTAGTCCTTCAACGAGTCCTCATGCCCATCAAGAAACTAATATTTCTTGGTGAGTTGGTGCATGTGTAATCGGGCAGTGGTTGCTTCATCCATGTGTAGTCAGAAAAAAAATAAAATTAAAAAAATTAAAAAACTATAATTTTTTTTTAGGGTTTTTGTAGATGACTACGTACTGGTATAGTTACTGGGTTGGTATGGCCCATGAATAGACAGAAAACAATGCTTCTTAGTGGTTTGATCCATTAGTGGTCAAAAGCCAGTGCTTGTAAGTGGTTTGGTCCACATGGGAATCTGGGGCCAGTGTTTCTGTGTAGTTCACCCTGTATGTACACTCTGGATTTAAATAAGGAAATTCTTCAAAGCCTTTGATTGGATAATTGCTGCATTGATTCATGTGTTTCAGCTGGCAGCAATTTTTTTAACCCCAACTGATGACCAGTGATGGAAAGATGAAGTGCATGAGTTGGTGCACCCATCCCGCAATAATGCCTACCGTACATGTCTCTGAAGGCAGTGTTATAATCAGGGGTTGCTTTATTGGCCGTAGCTAGGCTCAGCAATGTTACTGTATATGGCAATAAAATGAAGCCAAAATCCATTGGACGTTTTTGTTCCTGATGAATGGGCATGTTATAGGATGACAATGGCACCATTAATTGGATGGAAATTGTGGAAAAGTGGGTTTGGGTAAAATAAGGAATCATAAGGAATCATAACCTACTAATTGGCCACCACAAGTGTTAACCTTGTTAACCTTGTTGAAAATTTTTGCAATGTGCTGGAAACGACTTTAAGGAATGGTTTGGCACTCCCTTTATTAGTACAAAATCTTCAGCCAAAACTTACTGCAGCTCTGAATGGAAATAATTGTTGTGATGTTGCATAAGGTTGTTGAAACAATGCCATGGTGCATACACGGTGCATTTAAAACTAAAGTCAAACCAACAAAACATTAGTGTGCAAGAATTTATTATTTAATTTTATTGACAGAAGTCAAAAAATATTTTGGCCATTTTGGTCCATGTGTAAAAGCCATCTCCTCTGGCTGGTTTAGTACAGAGATGGACACCAGCTTTTTCGCCCACATGTAATCAAACATTATTCAGTTTACTATCTCGGTGAAGCACTCTTGATCCTAAGAAAACATTTTTTTTTTCATAAAATAATGGAAAAGTAAGATATTTTGATAAGGGCACAAAGAAAATACAATGATAAAAAATGGTCTTTCTGACCTTCTGTATTAAACACTTCAAATGAAGAACAGCACATTTTGCGAACTGTGTGAAATATAATAAATCACATAGTAATGCAAGTTATTATATTTTGGTAGCTACAGGGTTCTCATTCTTCACCTGAAATAAAAGCACACACACCGTTATGTTTCTTTTCTAATAGATTAAGCTGTACTGTGTCTTCAGAAACATTACAGAAAATCAAATGGTTAGATCTAGTGTCTTTGTGATGCACCCAGTATTATGGATTTGTTTGTTTGTTTGTTTTGTGTGTGTGTGTGTATATATATATATATATATATATATATATATATATATATACACACATACAGTATGTCTCTCAGGAGCACATAAAATTAAATTCAGTATAATTAGAACTGTTGTAGTGTTGATGGATCCAGAGTGAAACACAGAATCAGTAGTTTCACTTAGGAATTTGGCAGCCTTTCCACTTATCTGCCTTCCTTGTGGCTTTCATTCTATGTGCACCCTTTATGACCATGCTCTGCTGACAGCTGTCCCTATGTCAATATGAATGTCTGTCAAGAGAGATTATACATCACATGAATCGAGGCAGATAATGAGCAAGGAGGAAGGGCACTTTTTAACACCCCCTCGTGTGCAACATATGACACAAGCCAAGCTAATTAAGCAGATGCCATAATGCAGTAATCAGGAACACAGTGGAGGTTGGAGAATTCACAAACTTGAGTCATAACAGCACAACATTTGGTGCTTAAGAACTTCTCCACTAACACAAGCAGATGGGAATGCCAAGCTGCAGTGCATGTGTAGGCTATTTATGTGTGTGAGGATGCCTGTGTGTGCCATGTTTTGTAATTTTGTCTGTGCATGTGCTGGACATGAAGTTTTTGGATTCCAAAGTCTACCAGCCACTCAATAGATTAACATTGTTTTTTTGGCTGGT
>JAOVVA010000028.1:8444438-8475745 GCA_028565275.1 Leiocassis micropogon | reverse complement strand
TTTTTTTGACGCCTTCAGCATTCCTTTACAATGTAGAAAGAAATAAAAATCAGGAACCATCATGGAGTTAGAACGTGACCCCAAACTTTCTAACTAGGTGCATACTCTTGTATCAGAAAGTGTAAATATTCAAGTGTACTGATAATGTAAAAGCTGGCCAACAGAGGAAAGAGAAGGGGGGAGGGCAATCATTCTCGAGCATGTTACGAAACAATCGTGCATAGTGTGAAAGCAGCTGTTGAGGCCAAGTGTACTCGGATCTGTGCCTGAGTCCCTGGTGTGAAAGCAGCCTTAAACTCATATGTGAACTGCCAGGACTCAAGGGTCTCAAACAAAGCCTGAAAAGATTTCTATGCTCATGCAGCTCATCGCGAACTGATGTCAGAAGAACCAGATTTGTGCCACTTCAACTGGGTGATGAATACAGCCTTAAAATTTCACTTGAACAGGACACAGACTGAGCTCTGTCGATTAGACAACCGTCTGGTTGCATCTGTTATTGACTGAAGAGAAAGCCCAACACACACACACACACACACACACATACACACACACTATTGATTGGTAGATTAGACGGCTACTGAGGGAGGCTGAGAGCACTGAAATTGCAGGCTTCGTTAAATGAAGCTTCGCTGGTGTCTTTAAATAGCTCAGTCTAGGAGTGAGTGGAGTGTTTACAGAAACTCCTCCTACCACAGGCTGTGTCACAAATTCATCATGTTAAACACTGTGTTGTTTGTGACACCTAAATGAATTATGGAGTCATGCAAGTGTATAATCGGGGCTGTGCGTTCCCTTGAAGGACAGCGTCGTTTCTCTGTACAGAAACTATAACCACATCATATGCTGTAACATAGAGTGTATTAGTGTATTAATATATTCCTGTTCCAGTTTTTTTTTTTTTTACCCCTATGTTTCTCTCTACAGTTCTTTTTTTTTTTTATCACTTGATATATAATTAGATGTTTAAACCCTTTACCTCATTTATCCCAGGCATCGCACTGCCACCAATTCTCAATGGAGAGGCTGGACACACTGGCCCCGCCTTCCCTTCCTCCTCCTCCTCCTCCTCCTCCTTCTACTCCTCCTCCTCTCCTACATTACAGGCGATGAAATGTTAACTCTTTCCTCACAGGGCCTCTTCTCACCTTCACATTATGGCAATATGGCTGCAGAAAGCTATCGATTTCTTCCCGCCAAGCTTGTCAAACGCATTATTTTATCAATCTGCAGTAATATTTTTCACTTGCTGAAGTTCAACTGACTTTTCTGTCTTGACTTCTAGATTTACATCTGAATAGTTTTAAGAATATTTATTGCTGTTTGATCCACTTTATCTTGCTTCGGGTCACGGCTTCAGAACCTACGCCAGAAACACTGGGCATGAGATGGGAACACACTCCGGATGGGACATCCATCATACTGCACCACACACACACACACACACACACACACACACACACACACACACACACACACACACACACTCAATCATTCTAGGGGCATTTTAGCATGGTCAATCACGTTTATTACTGTGTAATACTGTAATTACCTACCTACTATATTTTGGCATTGTGGTCCATTCACCCAGGAGATATATTTGCCATTTCTGTAGCAGCTACTTAAGGGCTTGACTCCTGTTTGTCATTCAGAAACTACTGGCAAATTTGGGAATGCCAATTAGCTTAATCTGCATGTTTTTAAACTGTGGGAGAAAACCGTTGTATTCGGAGGAAACCCACCAAGCACAGGAAGAACATGCAAACTCCATGCAGTCCCGAGGCAGGAATTGAACCCAGATCCTGAAGGTGCAAGGCATACCAAGAGTCAATTAAAATAATGTTTTTTAGACCCAGTGAATGAACATTCTTGGATGAATGTTCAAATGTCAAAATCTACAGGGTGGCCAAAAATCTAGACCATAGGCATTTTTCTGTAAATGAAATTTAATATCTATTGTTTTTAGTGCAGGAGTTTGCATGTTCTCCCTGTGCTTGGTGGGTTTCCTCCAGGTGGCCACCTCCGGTTCTGAAAAAATAAGGCCTACATGGAAGGGGCAAAACTTGCAGTTCCACAAATGACCACTTGGACCACTAGCTGGCTCCAAAAGTGAGTCAAACCACAAAAGAGCCCCATGTCATAATGTTCAACTTCACAACAGAAATATAAGTTTACAGCCTGGTACGAAAACCGGTTTTGGTGTCCATAGCTAGATTTTCCATTCATGACTGTATGGCGGTTAATTTTATGTAACTCATCAGTTTAAATTACATTGGGCCATAAAGTTATTCATAATTAAGGCCGTGGTGAATGTGAGTGACAGCTTCACGGGATGATGTGTACGATATAAATGGCAGAGTTTAATCAAATGCAAGTAATGTTAGCATATTAATATAGATACCTTAGCATTTTAGCTAAGCTAAATTTAAGCTAGCTTTGGCAAATGCAAATGCTTCGTCCATTTGCCCATTTAGGTAGAGTCAGCTTCTGCCAAGATGGCCACAACCAGAGCTCCCACAGTTGAGCTTTAAAACTGTTCTTCAGAAAACCTATGGGTGATGTCACAGGGAGTTCTTATACATTCTGTGGTTTGATTCCCCAGTCCAAAGACATGTACAGTAGTGTGTACAATCAGGGTGTACCCCGCCTCATGCTCTTTGATCCCTGTGAAAGGCTCCAGGTCCCCCATGACCTTACAGAGGATAAGCACTGGAGACAATGGATGGATGTTTTTATTTCAGACTCTTTGAAACTAACAAGGAGATTGACTAGAACCAGACCTAGTGCCACTTGGCTTTTTTATTTGGGCTCATCTGATGTCAACTAAGGGAGGAAATCATGTCTACGTGGAACAACATCAGGTCTGATACATTAAAACTTGTTACATGTTCTTGTATTCAGTGTATAAACAAGTGCCATGAAGTCAGACACTGAGGATTTGAGAACCAGCACTAATTTATAGCTTGAAATACATTTTTAGGTATGCATCCAGACTTTTGTGCCGCCTTATATGTTATAGAACTAAAAGAGTGCAAGCCCGAGAAGTTAGGGAATGTTAACAAAACTATTCTAGCTGATCAATTAATAACTAGCTTTCCAACTTTGAACAGTAAGTTAGATTAATGCTCTTCAAAATGTGATGTCTTAAATGAAAGGATTTCAAATCCAGACAAATTGATCTAAAACCGTTTAATATAAGATTACAACAAACTAAGATTATTTAGTCTATTTTTAGTTTTAATATGTTTTTAGGCGTAAATTTCTTGTTCTGTCAGCAGACAATTTTGCTACTTTCAACACACTGCAAAAAATTATATCTTTGCAATTAAAATTCTCTTGATTCTAGCCAAACCTATACAGGTTTACAACTTATACAAAATTATTATGCTTATTTCTAGTCAAATGTTACTGAAATTGCAAGTGAATAATATATTAATCTATTACCCTGATAATTTTGCTTTAAGAAATAAATTCCTAGAAACTAGCAACATTATCTTAAATTTGGGTTGTTGTCATTTTATATTAAGAATTTTTTGATAAATGTGATTGGATATATACTTTATACTTTATGTAATGACTTTGATTTTAATTTTTTTTAAACAGGATTACAACAAAACAAATACAAGATTACTAAGCTTATTTCTAGTCAAATGTTACAAGTGAAATTGCAAGTGAAAGATTTCTTGTTCTAAATAAATTTCTAAGAGGTAATAACATTATTTAATATTTTTAAGAAATTATAGATAGGTTTCTCCAGATTAAAGGATATTTCACTTGAAAAAAATAAATAAACCATGTCTAGAAAATGGTTTAATAATCTGGTTTGTTGTAATTTTATAATAAGAAAAATATCGATAAATCGGACTAAATTCAAGATCCTTTCACTTTCTATGATTTATCATTTTATGCAATGTGACTGATCTTAAGTTTGAAAACTCTATCACAACAATAATTCCTTAATATTTTGAGCTTTTTCAACTTTGTTCTTTTTTTTTTTTTTTACAGAGTGTTGTTCACAGGTCATGTCTCATCATTTCTAGTGTAATAAGTCACATGGAATATTTTACATATTTTATCTTGACGGACGATGCCAAACATTTTCGATCTGAAAAATTTCCCCACAATTTAACCAAACGCTTCAGGTTGACCTTTGACCAAGTCCTAGGCAAAACACTGAGTGAAACTCACTTGTGGGAAGGTAAAAATCTGTTTGGAACATCTGCTTGCTGCTTCATCTGACTGTCACACATCAGCCTCCACCTCCCGGCTGTCATCTCTCGCTCCTGCTTCTCTTTCTCACTCTTTTACTCTCAAACCTTTCTCACATATCTGTCAGTAGTGGCGTGTCTAATGATGAACCGGAGGAGCAAAGACGCTTGATATCAGATCTTACGACTGTGTTGAGGTTAAACCAGCGCGTCAGAACCTAAAAGTTAGGCCAGACGTTCCACTTGCATCTCTCATATCGGGGTCTGTGGCTCATTGTTCCTAAATCCACACCTCCCCCTTTTCTCTCTCTCTCTCTCTCTTTCTCTCTCTCTCACTGTCTCTCAGCCTCCAGTCCACCCCCTCTTTTTCTCTTTTTTCCCTCTCTCTCCCGTTCCATTTCTCCAGGCTTACGCTGGAAAACCCAGATGAGAGGATGGATCCCGTCCCACCCAACCCCCTCCTGTTCTGTTTTTTTTCTCTCCCTCTCTGAGAAAACTGCGAGAGAGAAAGAGAGAGAGAGAGAAGGAGAAGACGAGCAAGGAGAAAGTGAGAGCAGTGGTGACCCCAAAGCCCCAGTAGAAGTGTGTGTGTGTGTGTGTGTGTGTGTGTTAACACATCAGACTTTAAGGATCTCACACAGAGAAAGCAAAGAGCTGAATGGTGGTTTGAACAAGTGTCTTCATGCACTTAAGAAAAAGTGTGTGTGTGTGTGGTGTGTACATATGTCCATGAGAGAGAGAGAGAGATAGAGTGAGAGAGTGATAGTGTGTGTGCGTATGTGTGTGTGTATGTGTGCTGGAGAGAAGAAGGGGGGTGGCCGCCTTGTTTGTAGCTTGTCAGCAATTGCCTGAGACAAGCCTCCCCCTGCATGTGTGAAAGCTACTTGGCGTGAATGCCTGGACTGTACCAAGTGAAGGCGGAACGACAGGGGGGGACGGCGGCAAGAAAAACAGATCAGACCGGAGACAATAGGCCCCTCAAGTGTTCCCCCCAAGTTGCTTTGATGTTGTCCTAGCGTCTAGATGCTGAAGGGGACCGAGGATTGCAAGGAAGAGAAGCCCTTTGTGTGGATGTGTGTGTGCACTTTTTTTCCTTCTACTTCTTCTACTTCTGCTCCTTCTCCTCCGGGCCGGCGTGGACAAAGGGGAGGGGGACAAAAGCTCGGGGAGAAATAGCTGAGGAGACAAACGATGAAAACCCGAACGGTCCCGTTCACGTTTTTGTGTCGGCTCTGCGTGTGAGAGGGGGCCCGAAAAGAAAGGGAGCCAAGCGAGAGAAAGAGGAGGAGAAGCTGCAGTCTCGCAGAAAGAGAGAGAGAGAGAGTGTGAGAGAGTGAGAAAGAGGGAGAGAGAGAGAGAGAGAGAGAGGGTGAGTAGGCTGTGTCTTTTTCTTCAATGGCAGCTCTCCCTTTTTTTTCTTTTCTCCCTCTTTTTTTTCTTTTGGGGGGGTGTTAAGATTAAGAGAGGGAGACTTTAAGGGGGACTCAATTAAACTGTGTGTGTGTGTGTGTGTGTGTGTATTCACCTACTATTACACACCAGCTATGGAGATGTTATTCTTAGTTCATTAGAATGCATAAGTGTGTGAGTGTGTGTGTGATGGAAAGAGTTTGGAATGTGTCATTGGATAGTCTATTGGCTCACTATGCCAACAGTACACCTATCTCCTTTCCCACCCACATCAGGAGTACCGCTTGTGCGTTTGTTTTTGTGTGTGTGTGTGTGTGTGTGTATGGTGGATGATATTGTAAAGATATGGTCCTGGTGTGTGGCTGTGGTGTTGCTTCTTTCTCCTCCTGTGTGGCAGATTTGTCGCTCTTGGCAGCAGGTGAATTGCAGTGATTGTGGCAGCGTGTGTGTGTGTGTGTGTGTGTGTGTGTGTGTGTGTGAGTGTGAGCGCGTGTGTATATTGGGGTGGGGGTGGTTCTATTCTGCCTGGGGAGGCTCTCTGTCTGTACCCAGCATGGCGGTTGCAGTTTGCTTTCACTCCACCAGCTGTTCCGAAAACCTGCAGTGGTTCCCTCTCTTCTCTCTCTATTTCTCTCTCACACAAACACACACACACACATTCATTCTGACCGTCTGAAAGGTTTCGCCCATCACCTCGTCATCTCCAGCCTGTCATTAGAAACCCAACCTACGGTGTACCACGCGAGTTCCTGGATCAGACGTGAGCCCTGAACAGCAGAAAGAACAAAAGTAGTAACAAATCTTACAATGATGAAATATTACACATAACTCACAAACATGTCTGTGAACTGTGCATCGTTGCTGTACG
The DNA here is from genome assembly GCA_028565275.1 of Leiocassis micropogon. Classification (NCBI taxonomy): domain Eukaryota; kingdom Metazoa; phylum Chordata; class Actinopteri; order Siluriformes; family Bagridae; genus Leiocassis; species Leiocassis micropogon. The sequence continues at coordinate 8,469,259 of JAOVVA010000028.1, read as the reverse complement.
CGCCATGTGCGGAGTTTTGCAGCTCTTTGTTGCCGTTCGCTGTCACCGAACACTTTATCATGTAGAGAAGGGTACAGAAGGAGCATGGAATGGAAATCCTTAAAGTTAAAATGACTGTGAGCTGTAAATGATGTCTGCTCACCTGTGGCACCTGTGTTTATTAAAAAAAATTAAAAAAAGGATGCTGATGAGGAAGGTAGTGAGTGGTGACTCATATGGTTAAGGTTCAGGGTTACAGATCGGACTGTCCGGGGTTCAAGCTCCAGGACTGACAAGCTGCCACTTTTAAGCCCTTAAACCTATCTGCTCCAAGGGCGCTGTATCCTGTCTGCTCTCTGATGACGTTTCTACCTGAGATATGTTGGGGGTGTAAGATACATGTGACCAATAACTGAACCTTCATCCTAAAAGGCTTCAATATCTGCCTGTCAGTTGGAGCACTTTTTTTTTCTGAAAATGTTCGAATTTGACCTTAAATGATATAAATACATTGTGATCATAATAGCATCTGAATCTTCTGACATCATAAAAAGTTTTAAAAGTTTAAAAAGTTTAAACAAATCACACACTCATCACTAGGCCTTTCCAATTCTCTCGAAACCGCAGCAAAAAAAGCTGTGATAAAAAAAAAGTGCTTTTTTGTATCTACACACACACACACACACACACACACACACAAAATTGAAAAACAACGCCTAAAGCTTTTAAAACTAGCTCCAGTGTGACATCAGACAACGTGAGTCTCCTTAATGGAATTTCAGGCCGTCTTGAGTCCTTAACCTTTGCCCTCGTGTCAAAACCAAAAGACGTTTCCGCTTCAAGCTTAGGCATTTTAATGGAAGTGAATCAGATCTCTGATCTCTGCATTACTCGAATCTGAAGCTGCAATTAAAGCAGCATGCTTTTAAAAAGTCTCAGAAATGCAGACTCGTTAGCCAAACCCGTTTGCTTTGTAACGGCCGGGTTTGTTTACTAATGTCTGACGTGAGGGCTTACTTGTTTACTTAGGGGACAAGTTGTGGTCTGGCTAGGCTCTGGCACAGACTCTTAGAGAAAGATGCCTGGACCAGCTGAATGGGAAACGAGCCCTGGGCCAACAACGCTGCCAATCCCTAATGCCACTTCTAGCAACATGAGATAAAAGAGACTTCTCTGGCGTTCATGTGGTTTAATAAAGAGAAGCGTTTGAGGTAATATTTTAGGTATATTAAGCCTTTACTATATCCTCTTAATGAGTTAACTTCAGCTGGGTGTTCCACATCATCGAGTACAAGACATCTGTATTAGTACAGAGCACCATTTAGGAATAGAAATGCACTGCGTCTGACTACGTAGTTTTTAGAATATTCATTAATTTTTTTCGCAGCTTTAAAGAAAATGTACAATATTTCTTTAAATAATACAATAATACAGTTATCATTTTTGGTAATATCGATGTTCAAGAGGTATAATACAGTATGTCTAAAAGCAACACTGTTTATTTAATAAAACACTATACACTAGAAATGGGGGGGGGGGAAATATTCAGTTACATATTGTGATCCTTTTGTGAGGCATTTCATCTATTTGCTACACTGACTACAAAATTAATTTATTATTTAGTTTTTAATAGTTGATTTTTTTTTTTAAACATTTATATATGCTTGCTTTTTAGGTGGTAAAATGTTGCTGTTCCTCTATAATCCTACAGGCGGTGCTGTCTAAACTATTCACACAGCACAGCAAATTAATTGCGAAGTTTGTTTAGAATAGTAAAATAATCAGAAAAAAATTTGTGATATTTACAGGATCGCAATACAACTAGGTATCGTGATTATAGTGTATCGTGAGGTCCCTGGTGATTCCCATTCCTCCTACACACAAACACACACACAGGATCTGTCTGTGATTAGTCGGAATTCCAGTGGTGTGACCCAATCCAGACAACTAACAAGGCTTTATCAGTAGCTTCGTGACACACTCCCGACTTTACTCCTCCTTCTAATCACAGTTTGAGACAAACTGAAGAAAATTAGAGACAGAGCGAGACAGAAGTAAATAATGGAGGACGAGACGCCCCAGAGATCCGCTGCTAAAAGGAGCAGGAGGGATGAAGCGAGGGATTTGAGCCTCAAAAAGGAGGAATACTCTTGCACGGAGAGTTTATTCTTCACACTTGTCAAATATCCAATGCATAAATTATGGCCATGTTACAGCGATGCTTAATAACCCACAGCAAACATAAAACGCATTTAGTTAGATGACAGTTTAGTTAACGCCAGGATATGCTGGTGCACGGTTGTAATTGTTTCATTATCTCGCAGAGGCATGGGCAGATCTTGGTCAGTCGGCAGAGATATTCAATCGGCAAAATAATGAAGGAGGTGAGAGAGAGAGAAAGAGAGAGAGTGTGTATTTCTCTCCATTCAAAAAGCCTCCCTGTGTGCTGGTATGCAGGTTTCTGAATTAATCCAGCACATTCCTGGGGCTAATCACTTTTTGAATAGAAGAGGTGCGTTGTGTGTTTGCCTCCGTGCCGAGATGAATGTAAATTTAGTTAAAGCTGCCTACAGACCAGGATGGAGAGAGGCAAAGCGTGATGGATGGATGGATGGGTGGATGGAGAAAGAGAGAGAGAGAGAGAGAAAGGGCTGGAGAGGGGGAAGGGGGAATAATGATGTCTTGGCTTTTTAAAGCACATCTGTATTCATGGCATGAAGGATGAGGGAGGGAAAAAGACAGAAAGAGAGAGAGAGATGGAGTGAGAAAGATAGACAGAAATGCTTGATGAGGCGGGCTCAGGACTATATGTCTAGTGAGGATGATGGCCATCGTCACTGTGGTGGCATGGCGTAGGCGTAAATTCAGGCACAGCTGCATCACAGTGCCATCAAGAAAAAAGAACTTACTTAAAAAGAAAAAAAAGAATATAAGTCAGAATCATTTTCTTTTGCTCCCTAAAAGCCAAAAAAATGTCATCAATAGGCAAGAGCTTGTTTAACACAAGCATTTCTGTCACAGCGACGAACCCACTTCATCATACGGTCTCTTATTTGAACTGAAAGCGTGCGTGACTGACAAATATACATCATGTGCTCTGTGGAAAACAAAATGTCGTTCACATATTGAGCACTGGCATCCGCGACCCGTCTGTGTGGTAGTTTCCTTCTCAGCGCTCGTGTGTTCTTTGCTGACTTTTGCAAACAAAGCCTGGAAAAAAGAGCGGAATAGAAACGACATGAAATCCATCAGAACAGAATGAAATGGAAATATGTTGAAAACACAAAGTATGATGTGATATAAGTCTGTTAACTCTGGGCATCTGTCTGACTGGATTGAACACAAAGCACACTCAGAAGGCATGATGGCTTGGAGGCCAGCATTGCTGCCTCGTATCTCCAGGATTGGGGCTTCAAATCTTGACTCCAACCTTTGTGCATGTTCTCTGTAGGTACTCTGGTTTTCCTCCACAGTCCAAAGACATGCTTGTAGGCTGATTCGTGTTTCCACATTTCCCGAATTGTATGAATAGGTGTGTTTGTGTGTGTACTTGCGCGCTGCAATGCCTTGGTACCCCATCCAGGGTTTCAGCTGCGTTGTGCCCTGAGCTCCTTGGGGTAGTCCCCAGGCCCCCCTGTGCTGGAAAAATTTAATACATTAAATTCATTCTTCTTAGACAACCGTCTGGGACTCAAACGTATTCGTTCTGTGATCAGAACAAAAACTGGAGTTTAATTTGTCTTCCTTTTGAAGACTCAGCCAAAGCGTGTCACTCGCACTCAGGCAGTAGGAGATGGAGGAACCTCTATGCTGCATCTCCTAATCTTTCTTCTCTCCTTACATCTTACTGCCTCTGCAGCAGATGTTTGTCTAGTCAGGACAAGTCCACGTCATGTTTTTCCTCTCTTACCCTTTTGCACTTTGTACTCCTGCCTGTTGCCTTCTGCAAATCACAGCTTTCTCCACACTCCATCAATGATTGAGGACATTACCTCTCACATTCTCCGACAACTGATTGCACCAGAACCCCCTCACACACAAGGTTTTAGGCTGACTGCAGCTCACTACTGATGCTGGCGAAGGAGGGGAAATCGAGCTACCTCTCGTTTATTCTCTCTGTCTCTTTCTCATTCACTCGTTCCGGTCCATTCCCCTGCTCCTTCCCTGCGTTGATCATTGATGGGCTTAGCAGCGCCGCTGAGCTGGAGACTCAGGCCATCGATTGGCCTCGTAATCGGCATGGATTTCTGCTCAAAGTGGTGAAAAATTTGCCACGGCTTATGGCTAAGCAATTTCTAGACGCTAGCTGAAGAGGAGGTGAGATGAAATGAACGACGTGTACCAATAATTGATATTAAGGTCAATATGTGAACTTCAGTGCTACCAGCACAGGAGTCCAATCAGTATTTGTCTTTGAGCTCTGTTACACTGATGCAAGGTGAGGGAGGGAAATATACAGAGATACTGTAGAAGAAGAGGAAGAACAGATCAGGTTGAAATCCTGTGAAAGCTTTAAGACATTCTCAATACCAGCAATCATAATGTCTTGATGATTTTCCAAAGCTGTCTCACAGCTCCAGGCTCCTTGGATAGATCTTGAGCTTCAATTCTCGGCTGTGGGTTTCCTCTAGGTTATCCAGATTCCTGCTACTATCAAAAAATCTGCCGATTGGTGGATGGGGTATGCTGTGAATGATTGGGACCAAAGTCCCACCTTGCTTTGTGTTCTCAAGATGGATGCCAGGCCTACTGATGCCCTGATCAGGATAAACAAGCTTTTACATATGACTGAGTGATTTGCTTTAAGAATGCATAGTGTTTAGTGTTGTTCCTTTGGTGTGTCATCTTTAAAACAGGTGTACCTGTATTAGCATGTAAAAGTTGCTAAGCCAGAAACCCATTTCTTCAACAGTATCAATGACGATTGATTTATGCTTCCTTCAGAAGTTTCCAGAAGGTTGGAAAAACACCTTGGAGGATTCAGAAAAGTCAGAACAAATATCCAAAACAGTGCACCAAAATTCGACCCAGTACGAATACACTGTATAAAGATCGCGAGAACTGGAAGCTTTGACCTGATGGATGAATGAATAAATGAATGAATGAAGTTGGTCCAAAAACCAGCATTGGGCCAATTTTTGTCTCAGCCTCAGCTGCTCCACTCACATTGGGGGAGGGGCTCTTTTTATACGAGGTCACAAAGAAGGAAAATCTAATTAGCTTGTTTAAACTTGGGGCCCAAACAAAAATGTAGGGAATGTTTTTTCATCCTACAAATGACAAAAGTACATTTTTGCATAATAGGTACTTACCCTTTAAGCTTAGCTAACTTCTGTTTAAAAATAAGTGGCATTCTATGATGCTTTCACCCTGAAAACCGTATCATCTTTCGTCTAAGCTTGGTGTTTGATGCATATTCCACAGATAACCAGTAGTCATTCATAACCAGTAACTAGGTACGCAAATAAGATCTGCAAACTATTGTGATTACGTTTTGTCTATTGTTAGCAGAATATTGTTTAACGGAAATCAGACCTGGTCTCAGTCAAGCAGCTAAAGGAAGTCTTCTACAGCTTGAGTAGGCATGTGACAAATATATTTGGCTTTTAGTTTATCTCTCTTCCAGGTGGTCATGCTTTTTTTTTGCATTTATCCTCTTTTTTCCCAGTAACTCTTCCTAATTTCTTCCCCATCTGTCCCAGAGACTGTAATATGTGTTGAGATCCAATTTCATCAAAAACAGACCATGTCCAGACTGTCTCAGTCGTTCTCATTAAGACCAGAGGCTCATTACTTGAAGCCAGACATGCTAAACTGGGTGCGATCTTGGTTCAAGTTATTGTTACTCCACCTGGAGCCATTTTGGCTCCAGTCACCGCAGTTAGAGCAACAGAGCCCGACATGGGCTCTAAAGAATCCTCAGGATTTTGATTTCTAGCACCTACCACATGTCACACATTGGCTTCGGCGTGAACACACCTGTTTCCCAGGTAGAAATCGGTTCATTAAGCACCGACGACAACGGAGACTTGGAGACGGTGTGCGCTTGAAGAGGGTCTTGCTGCCATCTTGGCATCTGAGTATGTGTATGGCTCACATGGCTGCCATCTTGGACCCTGTTTCCAAGCACCTGTGACGGTTGTGTACACAAGGCTCGGTGTGTTACAAGCCTAATGGCCTCTGCGTGAATCTCAGCACTGACAGCAACAGTAGTTTCATTTATTGCAATGAACGTATTGCTGTTATAGAAGAAGAAAAAGAAAGATGAAGAAGGGGGAGGGGAAGATAGAGGGAGAAAGAAAGAGACACAAAGACATGGAATGGACGGAATTATTTGGAGGTAGCGAAAGAAAGAGAGATGAGCAAACACAGGAACAAACACAAAAAGCAGAGTGATCCAAGGTGCGAGAGTGACATCGAGCCACAGCACAAGAGAAACGGAGAGATCACTTATCTTCTAAGTGGATCACCTGCCTGGATTGGTGAAGAAGTAGAGTGTTGTTGCCATGGCATTGCTGCTTGCATGCTTCTGCGTCTGGTGTGTAATCATTATTGATGCTCGCACTCCCCCTCTCCTCCTCAACACTTCCCTTATCCTAAGCTCTTCTCCTCCTTCTTTCTCTCCTCCTTTCCAAGACTCTCAGATCTACCCTGCTCTTCAGCAGATACTTCATTACGGCAACAAATTCTTCTGCTCACTTCATAATAATCAGACAATTAACGGATAGAGAAGACGCCAGACAAGAGAGAGGACGTTTCCTCTCAAAGGCAACGAGCGTAATTAATTTTACCTTGACAATAGCTTCTGTTAGGTTAGTTTCAACCCGCAGTTTTTTGCTTAACCTTAGCCATCAATCACCTGGTGACCATCAGTTAGAGCTGTGTTTACATAGAGAGCAATGCATCCATTATGTTAGCCTGGGTTGTATGCGATATGTTTTTTTTTACCCAGTGGCATATAATGTGGAAGTCAGGACTAAACATGAGATATTTTATATGCCTAAAATATATGCAGGAGAAGTTGGAAACTTTATATGACATCAATATAGAAAAACTAAATGGCTTTTTTTTTACACCAGTTTATAGATCAGCTGTAATGGTTGTAGTTTAAGGTCACTGCCTGGTGAAAAAAGGCTATTACAAATAATTGTGACATTATTGTCCTGAATCAAACAAAGACATTTGGGTTCAACACCTTATTAAAACCTGGAAAGAACCATTAACTTTGAGGAAGAAACAAAAATCATGAATGTCCATCAAAGATCACTTAAACACCTGGTGCAGTTGCAGTAGAACTCGTAGCTATGTTTAATTGTGAAATCAAAAAGGATTTCCACACATAAAATGTGATTAAAACTCAAAGTATTGGGACTAAACAGCTGTGTGGCAATAAGACAAACACTCGTTAGTGAGATTACTCAGGAAAAGGTTTGCAAGGGAGGATAAAGATTGGACATTGGAGCAATGGACAAAGGTGCATTGGACAAATGGACGATGCCTTCATCATGCATAGTAGCCACTGTACAAGCCTCTGGAGGCAGTGTTATGATCTGGGTTTGCTTTAAGTTGGTCATGTCTAGACTCGTAGCAATGTTATGTGGCAATAAAATGAAATCAGCTGATGACCTGAATGTACTGGAGGACCAGGTTATCACACCTGTGGAGTTTTTCTTCCCTGATGGTACAGGCATATTCCAGGACTTAAATTGTGAAAGAATGGTTCTGGGACAATGAGGAATCATTTTTACACATGAACTGATCACCACACCGCATGCTGTAATCAAAGCTTAATGCGATCGAACAAAATCTTAGGTGTGATTATGTTGTACAGTGTATTGTAATTTGTACACCAGCCACAACAATTCCATTATAAGTGGCTTTGCTGTAAACAGGCAAAATGTGTTGAAATTCTTGCTCATGGGAATTTTACATATGTCACAAGTGTAATGAATGCTAAAACATTCTGGAGATTTTTTTTACTTAATAATAATTTAAAAAAAACTTTAAAAGCCCTACCTAATATTGAGAAAATTAGGAATTATATTCCTAAGAGCAAAGAACACATTTGGACTATTACATCATCTTTAAAAAACAAAAAAAGAAAAATCCAAAGTATCCAAAATTATTCCTAGCAACAAATTATATTTATATCATATGCTAATGCTGGAATTCTGCAAAGGAGTGAATTTAATACAACATGGGAATTGGGAATGTACTCTGGGATACATTGTTTTGCTTAGAATACAAATTTATTCATACAATAAGGAATAGATGCTTCGTATTTTATTGCTTTATATAGGGATATCTTAGAAAGTGTCTGAATTCTTTGATGAGTTGATGTGACACAGCGTCTGTCTTAACAGATGATATACTTCGAAAGCTTCCCAACAACATCCTAGACAGTTTGTTCAGGTTTCATCTTAAAATGTCTAAGGTCTCACTTAGCCTAGACCTGAATCTTTTAGAGCATGGACGTGATTTCATTAGGTTTGTGGCTGGCTGGGTGAATGGTGTTAACCCTTAAAATGAATACCTCAGGTCACTAGTGAGCTGTAACTTGATTTGCACTTAGCTACCTCGGGCATTTTTTTTTTCAGATAGACCCCTTGATTTTCAATGTATTCGTGTCATACTAACACATTATTTTAGTTTAAATTATTACTGCATTTAATAGTATGTAGCATTATTATTTAATCTACTTCTTGATAAAATATCTGTGCATAAGGTCCATGGAACATTATTTTCGGTCTTTTACTCAAACACTCTCTATATGGCTTATCCTGTACAGTCCTGGAGCCTATCCCCTGGAGCTTTAGGGTAAGAGGTGGAGTACACCCTTGATGGGGTTCAAATCCATCGCAGGGCACACGCTCACACATTCACTTACAACTATGGGCAATTTGGAAACGCCAATTAGCCTATTCCTCAAGTCATTTGCATGTGGGAGGAAACTCCATGCACACAGGGTTGAACCCTTGACCCCGGCGGTGCAAGTCCACCATGCCGCCATCACCAAATATAATTTATTTAATTATAAAACAGACTATTTATATGATATTGTTTGAATTTGTTGTCTTCTTGTCTATCAGTTAGGCTTAAATTCTTTGTGGATACCAAAATATAATGTGGTCAAACATTTATAAGTCAAAAATACACCATATAACATTAGTTGAAATGCTGCCTGAATAAAGAACTGCACCATCGCTTCACCAGCTCTTGCAGTGTGGCCATTTTTTATTTTTTATCCGCCGCACTTTGCCGCTAGTGCTTCATGCCTCGGGTGACAGGAATCCAATTTCACCGTGTCTTCAGGAAAGAATATCTCAGGCTGATGAAAGCTATTGGGCATGTGGAAGATGCAGCTTCCGTCTCCTTATTCTTCTGCTGCTCTCAGGGACTCGTGTCCTTCTACCAGCCAGGTACATTCACGCAGGTGTCCCTGCCAGGGGTCAGAGCCAGCTTTGGGTTTTTGGAATAGGGATGCGTAGAAATAAATCGAGGCCTGTTAGAGGAAAGAGACTTTAAGTGGCATGAGGCCAGTGAGGTCCATGTCTGCAGCGCTTCCTGTCATTGTCCATGTGAAAGCAGGGAATGCTAGTCTGGACAGTATTTCTGGCAGACATGACGTAGGGAGTTTTGTTTTAAATGTTTTGTAGTGAAAGGAGTGAACTCAGAGGATGTCGTCTATTTATTTCAATTATTTATATCTTTTTTTCGGTTTAAATAATAATATCAGTATATATAATATATAATATCAGTAATGTCAGGTCGTAGTCAAGATTTCACATGATTTCACATGATTTCAGTATTTATGATATTCACCATGACAGAGAGGAAAACGTTCTTATAGCATTATGTGCTTGATGTTTTAACGGTGATGTTTCTCAACATGCCTAAAGTTTCTGCTTGGTGCGAAGTGTAAATGCAGTGTACTTGCAGCTGTATAGGATTTTGTCCTAATAAATTACAAATACAGTGGTCCCTCGGCAATTTAGCAGTTCTGGAGGGCGAGTTCTTAAGGCGAAATTTGATATTGTGAAACCCATAGTTTCACCCATAGGAAATTATGTAAATGCAGATAATCCGTTCCAGCCACCAGAAGATATTACTAATATTACCAATTTCACTATAAACATATTTTTGCATATAAAAACAATCAAGATATGTACATGAAGTAAAATATGAAATAAATAGACATTAAACCTCACCTTACCTTAATTTATGATTTCTATAGCACTGACTGCATGAAACTGAAAATGGGCCCGTTTTCTTCTTGCTTCCGTACTTGCTAACATTCTTGGGACCCAGGGTGCTATGTCTTCACTAAATTTTTGTACAAAATACAAAAACACAGAAAAAATATGTACAATCACTTTGCTTGGCTTTCTACTGACGCAAACAGGTTTTGAACGAACTTAGCCAGCGTTCGTTCTGTTGAATTCACTCATATGCCGAAAATGCTGTATATGCCTAATTTCTTGCAAAATTTCAGTTCTTAAGGGAAAAAAATCGTGAGGTGAGGTGTTCATATGCTGGGATCCCACTGCACATTTCAGGAACATGTTGATATTCCCATCGGCTCAGTCTCATTTCGTTTGCTGCTAATGCTACCCTCAAAAGCAAAGTTGCAATTTATATTTACATTTAGGTATTTGGCAGACGCTCTTATCCAGAGCGACTTTTTATCTCTTTTAACTATAAAATAACTTATTTTATTGTATAATTTTTATCTCATTATACATCTGAGCAGTTGAGGGTTAAGGGCCTTGCCCAAGGGCCCAATTTGAGATTCCTTGATTACACCCATTAAGGAAATACATAAAACATCACCTTACTTAGATATTTCATCTAGTCAACTCAGAAACTTGCATTTTCTTCCCCAGTTACAGAGTGATGTCGAATCAATATGGCTAGTCACAGTGTGGACAGAGTTATGTGCCTCTTTCTACTCTTCTACAGTATTTGGATTTACATGGGTTAATATACAGACATACTTGTAGTAGTTGGTAACTAACTGTTAAACCATACAAATTGCTGTTTTGATAATCTAATCACCAACATTATAATTATATCATTATAATGTTTGCCAGTTACCTTGCTTCTAAGACACCTGAATTTGCGCGATCGCTGCTAGTGCTGTGTGGCAAAATTAGTCTGAAATCTTGCACACAGTTCACTAGAGTAGAACAGAACCAATAGCCAATCAGGCCTGTAAATGTAAAAGTACATTAAAGTAATTTTTTTATGTGCTCTGACAGAATAAACAAAAGACATGCTTTTATGTAGGCATGCATGTTTTTTTTTTCCACTGTGAACGTTGAACACCCTGAGGTGGGAAATGACATTATTACAACTAGCACATCACTAACAATGCACTACAAATGCAGCACAAGTCTTTATATTGCCTGTATCACAAATTCCACTTGAGCACAGCACAAGAAATGTAGTGTTTCCGAAATACCGTTCTGCATACTAACAAGTACAGTAGGTAACATGACAATATGGCAAGCTTATTGAGTAACATACAGTGTGTGATGCTTTTCCTTTCTGAGGAAATCATCACTTTAGGAGATCAACCAATGTTGGTGTTGCATATACTGTAGCAGTGCAATACTTTATCCATCAATCCATCTAGGAACCTATGGAGTCCACCCTAGAGACTGTGGAGGCCAATGGTGACCATATTTGCCTTTTTTATGACCATGGTAGGACCTCTGGTCAACATTCACACACACCCGAGGTGGGATTTGAACCCAGACCCTGGAGGTTTCAAGGTGACAGTGTTAAATACTTCATATATCCTATTATTACTGTACAGTTCTTAGAAAAAAAAACTAAATTTAAATATCTATTGGCCAAGAAAATGGCAGTTGGTGCATCTGTTCGTACTATGCCTTGTTTATTATGAAAACATCATATGTTTCAGTATGAGTGTGACATACCAGTATACCAGTCTCTTCTTTCCATTACCTGCAAATTTATTCACAACACGTTACATGAAACCTTTTAGAGCAACTACTGTCTGAAGAAGAGTCACGTTACCTCTAAGACGTTACCTTTAAATATCCTGCATCTGCGATCTGCTAAAACTGACCGCAGGATAGTATTTTCATTCATATCATGCAAAACTTTACAGTGTAAACTTTTACAAAAAAGTTAATGTCAAGAGTTCTGTCCTGACTGAGATATAAAATACTTTGGTTCCCTATTTGATGGATTTTCTAACCTTTCCTGAATGTTATTTTAATGCATTTATTATTATTATTATTATTATTATTATTATTATAGTGTTGTACTATATTTCATTTCAGTTGCAGCTCTAAAGAGTCTATAGAGATTATATCAGGCCTGGAATTTCAACCTTATATATTTTATACTCTAATAGCTATTGTACCATGTGTGCTTCTCACCAGCTCATGTTCCAAGAATCATCTGCACACACACACACACACCACTGATTAGTCACAGTTGTGTGGAAACGATACCAGGAGCTTTATGATTATTTATTTATCTATTTCCATAATTTAGCCGCTCGGCTGGAGGAGCTTGCTTTCCGTTTCACTGCTGTTTTAGACGACTCTTCTGTGCTCCCTTCCGTTCCTTCATGCGCAAAGCGACACAACGAATTTGATACGCGCAGGATCTTAGAAATTTGATTCTGAAAGAGCATGTGTGTGTGCGAGAGAAAGAGAGAGACACATGCACAGAGAGAGACAGACAGGAGTAAAGGAAGAGAGAAACAGAGAGAGAGAGAGAGAAAATGGAGAAAAAAATGGAAATGTTCATCTTGAAAAATTTGATGGTGATGATTTTAGAGTTTGGTACAGGGAGAGAGAGAGATAGAGAGAAAGAGTGAGAGAGAGGATGTTGTGTGAGGACACCGTAAGGTGACAGAGAAAAAGATGCTACTTCTCTTCCTCACTTTCTACTCTCTTGCTTTCTGTCATTCCCTCACTTGCTCTCTCTCTCTCTCTCTGCAGCAGTGGTTGTGTTCAGATGACAGAGGGGTAGGTGACTCATCAGGGAGCTGCTCACAACTACAGACAGAGAGAAAACGAAGGATGGGGGTGGGGGAGAGTGAGACAGAGAGACAGACAGAATAAGAAAGGGTGGGAAGGAGAGAGAGAGAGAGTGCGCGCAAGACAGTGATGAATTCAGATCCGTCTTGCTTGACTGCTGCTGTTTATTGGTCCACAGAAGCTTCTGGAAAGACACTAATGACTCCTCCCCCATGAATCAGAGACAGGGTGTGTTAGTGTGTACATGCCTGTGGGTGTGTGTGTGTGTGCGTGTGTGTGGGTTGTGGTTATAGTGTGAAAGAACCTCCTGGTTGTCACTATACCCTTCCAGGAACTGGGTATACGGCGAGTGTGACAATAAAACGTCACCTTTCTTTGTTGCGACTCCCGTATTATTGATATAGTAAATACGGTGTACGCTCTCGAACACGAAGCATCCCTGGGAAGAAAAGAGTCGGCTAATGTACACCATGTCCGACAGAACACGATACACGACATTTACTGCGATGTTTAACTGTTCTGCAAAACACTAGCATGAAAATATCTGCTGGTTTCTTTGTTTCGAAGTAGTTTAATGAAACAACTGCCAATGAAAAGGTACGTTTTAATATCGAATCTCATTAAAAATGATGGTGAATTCAAATGAGTACGGGTTGGTTGTTGTTTGATTTTAAACCATCATAAGAGTCAAAAACAAATCTCACTATTAAACAATATGTGACATACAGTATGGTGAAAAAGTCTTGACGCCCCCTCATGTGGCGGGGGCCTGAAACCTATCCCAGGACACTTAAGGAACGATGTGTGGTACACCCTGGACAAGGTGACCATTCATCCCAGGGCACACACACTCACTACAGGCAGTTTGGGAACACCAATTAGCCTAATCTGCATGTCTTTGGACTGTGGGAGGAAACCCGAGGGTTAACCCACTAAGCTCAGGGAGAACTCCACACACACAGACCTGAGTTGGGAATCGAACCCGCGGTCCTGTAGGTGCGACAGTGCTAACCACTACACCACACTGGCGCCATCATTTGTGCCTAAAGACACAGATTAAAAATGTGTTGTTTATGTAACAACCTTAGCAGCAACCTCATTTCCCCTCTCATCTGTACCAACCACACAGCATTCTGCATCACCAGTATACTAATGACTGGCCTGGTGATCTGTCATCATCTGCACCAGTTTGTCACTGGTTCCTGTCTTAAATTAGATTCTTTTTAAGATTAAATGATTCATACGTTAGTGTGCGACAAAAAAAAAACAAAAACAAAAAAACACTGCGACTGGACTGGACAAAATTGTGCCACAAATGAGAGCTGAAAAAGTCCTTCAGGAAGCCTGGAGAACTATTCCTCAAGACCACATTAAAAATACAAGAGAGTCTGACTCATTGGAAGCAAAATATGAAGGAATGAGGGGTGGCGCAAGACTTTTGTACAATACTGTATGAATCAGTGTTACATTATAACCATAATACGTTTTAAACATAGTATTGCGGCAAAACATTTATCGCGGTATTAATGTCGTGTTCCGTCGCCGGACTCTACTTGAAAGTCGCACTTATGCAGGCTGTAATTTTGATTCATTATCTCACAGCTTTCTCATGGTGTGGGTTGTACTTTTATATTTTCAAAAGCAGAAAGATTTTTTATGTATGGTTTCTGGAATGTATGAACAACACTAAATCGCCTCCATAATAATGTCTTAAATGTTTTTTCGGAAAAATATACCAAAGGATTGTTTTGTGATTTTGTCTTCGGTTTTGGGCAGCTAAACATTTCCACATCGCTGTCTTGTTGACAAATTGAGAAAACAGAAATCAGTTAGATTTATGTGTGAATTTGTATATAAAACACAATTTTGAGGTGAGGAGTGGAGAAACAATGTCAAAATGGAATGTATGGCGGAAAACGACTTACTTGTCGCATTGTAATTCGAGCCGTGATTCTTAAAAAAAAAACACCATTAATACAGTTGCGCAGACAGCTCAGCGAGAACTTGTATCGATAAAGTGTGTAAGGGCGTTGATCTCGGATCAGATTCTACCACGCGTATAGATCTTATTGTGTACTCTGTATGAGTCAGTCTGCTTTAGAAACAGATTATTCTCACTGAAAACAGATAGATACTGAGAAAAAATCTTGGAAACATCTTCCCTCCATCCAATATACCTTCGAGACTGGTCTCCCATAGCAACGCAGCATTATCTGTGGTGAGTGTGTGTGTGGTGGCTGAGCTATTATAGTAAGGCGCTTGTGAAGGCCACCCTGTCTTTAGAGCTAACGTTCACTGTTGGGTCCTTTTACAGTATCAGTTGTGTTCGACCTGTGACCACTGACATGAGCTGAGTATGAGCTTTGTTTAAATTCGTTTACTGAATCAGTATTCACGTTTTAATTTCACCATTCACCATCATGGTTCACCATATAATGTACTTGGAGATTGTGATCACACTATGTAATATAAATATGTGAAAACATGATACATATACATACAGTAGATGTAAAATGTTTCTTTAAAATGATACATAAATGGTCATAAGCATTTATGCACTGTTTCCACGCACATCTGAGGTTGGAGGTGCGAATCTCGCCTTCGATCTGTGTGTGCGGAGCCTCCATTTTCTCCATGTGCTTTGTGGGTTTCCTCAAAGTCAATAATGAAGCAATATCACAAACCTTGACTGTTGTATAAAAGCAATATCACACTCAAGGTCATGCTGTTGTACTGAATATCAGCACAGTTGTGATGCAGTCGTAGGCACGAGGGTGCTGCCCGAGTACTGATGATATTACAGACGTGCTGATATTCAGTACAACAGCACGACCTTGATTGTGATATTGCTTTTATACTCCACAAAATGGTGTTTTATATAATACCATTTATTATCAACAGAGTATGGTTTGTTTGTTTATGTAATCATTATGCTGCGCCAACACATATCCTTTCACTACTAGTGGAACTAGCGTTAAGCTGGTGACAGACAATTAGTGGAATTAACTGGAGTGAAAGTAGTTTGAAATTCTTATGGGTACTGTGTAGCCAAAAGGTGAGCAGGTGGTGGACAGCCCTAAGGAACTTATATATTTCCCCTTATTATGTCGTAGAATATCATATACCTTCCATAGTTGAATCCTAAATAAGATTAAATGGAAAGCTACAATGCCTTGGTCCACACGTCGAGTAGTGCCCTTGATCAGGCACTAGAGAGGGATTTTGGATTCAGCCTTGTGTTAGAAGCTGGTTAGCTTTGTAGCTTCCATTACCTTTAAACAAAACAACAATGACAGTTCAGAGGCTATTCAGAATGAGATAGAAGCAGTTAATAAGGAGACAAAGTGATGTTCGCCCATGTGTTGTTGAAGACGACATCACCTTATTATACAGTATATACTATAGATAGATGGATGGATGGATGGATAGATAGAACTTTATTGTCAGTTCATAGCACAGGTACTCAGCAACGAAATGCAGCTTAACATGGACCAGAAGTGTTGATGATGTTGATGTTGTGCAACTTATACGGTGTGGGTTAAATAATAATAATAATAATAATAATAATAATAATAATAATAATTATTATTATTATTATATTATTGTGTGTGTATATGTATCTATATACCGTATTTATATTGAACATACTAAAAAAGCACTGCATTGTTTGTACAATGTATATAGAGATAAATTGTATGGATATTTTAAGAGAGTCTAGGGATATATACAAATCTACAGTTAAAGTACAGAGTAATACAGTTGTGAGATGTATTACAGGTAATAGGGTGTAAGTGGTTTAAGTGGTTGTGCCGTGTAGTGTAGAGTTTAGCAGTGTGATGGTTGTGGGAAAGAAGCTGGACCTGAATCTGCTGGTTCTGGTGCCAATGTTTCTGTAGCTTCTTTTGGATAAGAAGAGGTAAAAAAAAGTTTGTGACTTGGGAGGGAAGAGGACTTAGCTTAGACTTATCAATTTTTTCAACAAAATATTACTTAGTTTCATCCAGTTTTAGTTCTCTTTTCTTGGTTAAACAAAACAGAAAAACAATGTAATGAAGCAGCAGCGAAAAGTTACCAATGCTGAAAATGGAATGAAATGTGCAATGTCAATACACATGCTAACAGCGTAACTAGCATAGATATATATATATCATTTTCTTTTCTCTATCTGTTAAGACATCAGAGCTTATTAAAGAGAAATAAAGGGAAAATCTAACTTTGAAAACAATTTAATTACCTAAATAATAATTAATAACCGATGCAGAGCCACAAGAGCTACAGTAAAACTAACAGGAACAAGCAAATGCTAATCATTATCAGTTAGCATTAGTTAGCATTCTGAGGTAACTGAGGTGAACTTTTAGTTTAAAAACATATACATACACATATTTCCTTTTATTTGCAGTGTTTTAGATTTTGATATTTAAATGCTTTCGTCATATTGTGAAACAACTCTGTTTTTATTAACTCCACAACTTCTAATTATCGCTTAAGTCCAGAGTTAGCATGCTTTCAGTATTGAATCCTCACCACGTGTCCTTAACTCGACCCTGAATGTGTTCTTTCATGTACAGAAGAAAAAATATACTTACACTGCAGGTCATTCTTTAGTATTAACTGACCTTAACCTTCCCAGTTATCTAAATTAGCAGGAAAGTTTGCCACACATACACACACACAAATATAGGTAGATATTTATCTCTACCTGTGTGTATGGGTTTGTTGATGTGTGACTTATTAGTCTCATACATCTCAGTTTGTCCCAGTGGCCAGTGGCACAGTGGTGTGGGGCAGTGCGTGTGTGTTTATGTGTGTGTGCGATCTTTCAAGCATGGCAGGAAATGCTTATGCTCAGCCTAGCACATCACACCAGCATCTGCGCAGCTGTGATGGTGACTGCTCCACTGAGATGGAGCACACACACGCACACATATACAGACACACGTGCACACACAGAATATTGGCAGGTGGCATTTTCTTGATATGACCTGATATTCAAGAGAAGTTTATTATTATTTTTTTAATTATTATTATTTAATCAGTTTAAACTCAGTTTTAGATGTCTTGCTTTGAATTTCAGAGCAAGTATAAATCATAAAAAATGATGCAATTAATCTCAATTTGGTACTTTATTATAACAGGATGCTAACTTATATACCTACAGGCCATTTCCAGATTGCGTCATATTCTACAGAATGCAGAATCTGTATATAATTTTACTGGTTCTAACGCTGTAATAGGGACACTGCAATGTAAAGCATTACAGTGATTATTTTTTTACACAGAATGCTCACATCTAAACTGATCATACAAAAAGGCATTTCATAAGGGACTCTGAAGTAGAACTGGCGACACTGGTACCAGCCTAGATCATGCTGACCTTTATCCTTAAATGTATATTGTTTAAAAAAAAAAAAGAAAGTAACAACTGGGACACATACAACTACAAACAAGGTCACGAGACTTCTTCTGAAGACCTGCTGCCTCCCAACAGTATGTGGGTGTGTGTGTGGGCGTGTGTTTGTTTTGCAAAAACCTGTAAATGGGTTTCAGAGGTACAGAGAGTGATGCACGAACCCCGAGCCATGTATACATTTCACAGACGGGCTTTAATGGGGGAACGTCTGTGCCTTTTTTCCCGCCAGAGGCTGAGTTATGTGCGTACGTAGGTGGTGTGCATTCTTGTTCTAAGGACTAGCAGAGTAGTAAAACATCACAGACAGGAGCTCTTGAGAACGAGTGAGAATCAATTGTTCGAATGCGCTCAGACTGTGATGGATAGATTTTTGCAAGAGGGTTGGTGATATCACAAAGCATATTGCATCACAACATTGAAGACAATGAAGACATTATCACGATATATAGAATGTATCGGCATATTTAGTAGGCTTACAAATTTCCACATTTCTCTTACCTGATACTAAACAATCAATAACCAAATATAAAGAATTTTTTTTTTATCAGTTTACATTTATTTAAACAATATTAAATATTAGTTACAGTATGTAAGTCAAATGACTTGACTAAGCCTAAACAGTTTAAACAAACAGAATGCTTGGTCTGCTATCACTATTATTATTGTTAATAATAATAATAATAATAATAATAATAAAAATAATAATAATAAGAAGAAGAGGACTAAATAAGGTTGTTAAAACCCATTTAAAACTGATGCTGTGTGGTACACAGTAGCATAAATGCAATGTGCTTATTTGTGTAATAGAAGCTTGGGTTATGCAAGCTACAGAAAAATGCTGTGTAAAACAAACATTATCGGTTAATGCATTTTTACTCATTTACATTCTTAGCGGCTATCAATCGGTTAATCATTAATTATTAACATCCCTAATATTTTGCCAACTGTACCCTTTTAATAAGAAGCACCGTGTCATTCTTCATCACAAAATGAATACACCATTTCACGCCATGATTTCTGTCCATGTCAGGTGTTGATGAATTTTCTATTATAGCAGCTTAGTTTTATGTGCTGGCTGCAGTGCAAATCACATTCTGCGTCTACTTGTGTGATACTGTTTCTATAGTAACAACTAACTCACTAAGGGACTTGCATAGCGGAGGTGCCACAATCATTTAAAATAGATTTGATTAGATTAGATTTAATTAGATTTTACTTTATTGTTGTTGTGCAAAGCAAATATACAGGGCAACAGTACAGGATATGGAAATATGTTAGTTAACAAAAAAAATTTTTTTTTTATACTTTTATCACTCATACAAAAAGATGTTCTCAGCAACAAATGAAAGAAAATGAAGGAATTAATTTTTAAAGCTCAAAGGCTGATAACGAGAAACAGAGTGTGTCATTCTGTAATAAATTTAAAAAACTGTAACTTCAGTGTGAAAAATTTTTGTAGCCCAGTACCTTGTTGTTAATTATTTTTCTTTAACAACATGCTGTATTGTGCTTTGTTCCTTACATGCTAACCTGGTTATACACTGAAAAAAATTAATCAGTGTTGAAGCAGATTTAATTAAAAATATAAATGAATTTAAATAAATACTAAGTAATACTAAAAAAATGAATTTACAAAAACATAACATATACGTAGTATGTCTACTAAAAACAAACAACTAATATTTCTGAATTTATTTGTTACTTGCTGCAAGAGGAACTAAGAAGCAAGTAACAAATTAATTGGGAGGCAAGTGTTCTTCAGCAAGCTTTGTTGAGTGTGCCGATTTTGACAGGCCAATGACCTGAAGGTCTTCAGAGAAAATGCAGCGCCAGGTACCACACAGTCATCCTTGCTTCTCTTTCGCTTGTAGAAGGGCATTGTTTGGGTGCCACATTGGCTGCAAATGTAAAATATTTCTGGTGATTCGCAGGAAGCGTTCTGTTACAACGTCTCAAAAAGAAGGTGTTCCAGTCTAGCAGTATATTTCTTTGTTGATAACCCAGTCACATTACGGAACATGCAGAATTTGTCACAGGCATCGTTGATGAAAGACATTTAGTTTCCCTGCGAAACGTTCAGACAAACTTCCATGTCTTCCAGCCATAGATTTCCCTTTGGATAACAATGGATCTTCAGCCACTGTAGAAAACTTAAAATAATTATATGATTATTATTATTATAATTATGATGGACACATTTTTTGACACATTTTGGTCATTTTACTTAATTTCAGTAAGTAGATTATTTAGAATAATATATGTTGAAATATCTTTAAAATTATTGCTGTAATAATTTTGCCTCTTTTGCTTATTTTCCCTAACATAGATACCACATTTCTAGCACACATTTCCAGTCAGAGTTTGATTCCCGCCTTGGCTCTGTGTGCATGGAGTTTGCATTCCCTGTGCTTGGTGTGTTTCCTCCGGGTACTCCAGTTTTCTCCCACAGTCCAAAGACATGCAGATTTGGCTAATTGGTGTTCCCAAATTGCCTGTGATGTGTGAATGAGATTGTGAGTGTCTGTGCCCTGCGATGGATTGGTTCCGCGTCCATGGTGCACCACGCCTCTTGCCCAACATCCCCCAGAACAGGCCATAGGCCCCCGCGACCCTGTAGAGGATAAGCGGTATAGATGTGTACTGTAGTGTACTACGGTGGGCATTGGTGGCTCAGTGGTATGTTTCTTACCTGCCTTGCATAAGGCCCAGGTTCGATTTCCAAGCCAATGCCCAAACCCCAGCCAGTGAATACAGTGCTAGTCCCAAGCCTGGATAAAATGGGAGAGTTGCGCCAGAAAGGGCATCCAGGGTAAAACCTATGCCAAGCTTGTGTGCTAAACGGATGGTCCACTGTGGCAAACCCTCGACGGGAGCAGCCAAAAGACCAACAACAACTATAGTGTAATATGGTAAACTATAGTACATAGCGTGGTATTTATGGTCATTGCCATGGTATGCACAATAGTATTTTATATAGTATCAGGGTAGGTACTAGGGCACTTCAGTGGGTACCATGGTAGTACTATGGAATGCACAACTGTACCGTTGTGCATAACTGTTAAGTGAACACCCTGAATATCATGTAGTGGCATTTAAGCTGGTACCGTGGTGCAAACCCCAATACTTTGGTGAATACCATGGTACCAAAGTTCAGAAGGCATCTAATATGGTATGTTTGTACATACTTTACCATATTAGAAATATTAGTTTATACTCCTGTGGTGTAGTATAATGCCAGGTAGTATGCTTACCATGGACCATTGTACCAAAGTACATACCACAATAGAACCACATACCATAGTAAAGCAATGAAGTACCCGGACTTCCGTAATACCTATATCCTGGTAAGCTATCTTATGGGTTATATAGAACACAATAACTGCAGTTAGTATAGTTAGTGTGTTACTGTACCCTGCATATTGTACATTATATTGTTTAGCTATCACTCAGTTTTCTAATCAAACATTTCCCCAAGTCCATTAAAAACAAAGAAGCTAGCGAATACAGGAGGTGCAGGAAACGATCTCCATTGTCATTCCTTTGCACCGTTTTCTGTGTGAATGAATCGAGATGGAGATTTTTTCATTATGTTTTAATTGATTTAGTTAATTCCAGCTTTGAGGATTCTTCGTTGTTCACCATTAATACGTATATGATACGGGTGATTAAAGTTCATTTTGTAACACGATAACGTAATGCCTCAAGACGCCACTTAACCGAATACCCCTCCTCTTCTCCTTCCCACTCACTACCACACAAACACTCTTTCTTTTCTGCTGTCTACTTTTCTGTCTGTATATCCTCCCCTGCTAACACACACACACACACACACATACTGGCCACACCACCCACACATAACTTACTCTTCTAAATACATCCATTTTTTTCCTTTTTTCATTCCTACACACACATACACACACATACGCACACACATAGAGGGGTCTGGCTAAATAAAGGAAGACAAAGCGTTTTTTGAGAGCGTCTCAGCACAGGACAGGGCTGCGATCAATAGCGTTTCCACTGTAGCTGAAAAGCTCTCAGCACTCACTCAGTATTGGAGTGTCAGCACCTAACGTCAAAGAGCACCCTTCCTTATTTGCCTTCTCAGCCCCCCTCTCCATACACACACACGAGCGCTATCCTTTCCTTTATCTAAAGCCAAAAAGGCAATCATTTGTCACCTCTTATCAGTTTAGGTGTCTCACCATACTTTTTTAATGTTGGCCCCTGTTTTTTTTTTTTTTTTTGCTCAAAAGATAAATTCTCATCTTCACAAAACAGCATCGATTTGTGATCAGGCTTCATCAGTAGCGTTAAGTGTAAATTACCTTTCCTTGTTTGGAAATCAAGAGAGAGTTTTTTCCCCCCATGTGCAATAATCAAAGGCGTTTGTCTCAACATCCTGCTAGCATATAATCATTCATTGAACCGATCGTATCGCGCATCCATTTCAACAGCAGCGCAGACATTCTTTGAAGGGATACTTTGGTGTTTTTCATTTTTTCATTTGTCCATAGACACAAGGTGGTTATGTGGAGTTACCACACCTGTAAGACCTGGACAAACTCTCCGTGACATCATAGTTTTTCTGGAGATGCTCAATTGTGGGAGCTCTGGTCTTAGCCATCTTGGGAGGATGTGTCTAAACCCTGGTTAATCCAGGAATGGGTAACTGGGTAAATAAAACTGAGCCTGGCTGTTGGTTGGAACTTACCACTTACCTCAGTTACCACTGAGGTAAGTTTCAACCAACAGCCAGGCTCACTAAGGTAGCTAACTTTAATATACACCCTAACGTTACTTTGCATTTGGCTGAACAGTACCCTACACGTCATCTTTACTGTACATGTCGTCCTGTGACAAATTCTACATTTCTTGATAAGTTAATCTACAGTGATTTATATAATGCTAGCTGATGAGCCACATAAAAATTCACCTCCTGTACAGTTGTTGTGAATGGAATATCTAGACATTCATTCTAAACCGTTTGTTTGTTGTTGTTGTGTAGTCAGCAGCAAATGTGTTTATTCCTGTTGCAATGTTCTTCATTTCCGCATGGGGGGGCTACAGCGATTGCCTCACTTTTGCAGCTAATGGTCATCCGAGCATCTGCACGTTTTGACACTTGCGCATTGGACCTCTTTTTTAATTTTTTTTAGAACTGGACCTTGCCCCTTTGGTGAATACCAGTGACGACATCTGACTGTGATAATTAAGGAGCAATGAATACTGGGAACTGGGACAAATGTAAACAAGGAAAAGAACAAGGTGTAATGTACAAGGTAGAGAATCTTTTCATTCAGTCACATTCTGTAAAAGGGAAGACTGAGACTATCCCATGAGACTTTGGGCATGAGGTGAGGTGCATTCACAGCCAAACAGAGTGCCAAACCATTGCAGGGCACACACACATACACACACTATGAGCAATTTGGGAATGCCAATTAACCTAATCTGCATGTCTTTGGACTGTGAGAGGAAACCGTAGTACCTGGAGGAAACCCACCAAGCACGGGGAGAACCTACAAACTCATGCACACAGACTGTGAGGTGGGAATCGAACCCTCGACCCTGGAGGACCAAGGCCACAATGCTATCCACTACGCCACCGCGCTGCCACAAAGTATAGATGTGTTAGATAGAGATGAGATTCGAGTTACATTTTAAGTGAAATCCCCGCTTGCTATAATGTTGAAAGAGTTATACGAGTGTAATCTGTAGATGTCATTTAACGTCTACTTCAGTCACTGTTACATTACTTGGCGTTAAATTTGTGACAACAGATTTTATAACGGATTAGCAAACACAAACTGAAGATTTCGATAATGTCTTAAAAGTGGAGCTAACGTCACTTTTTCCACTTATTGTAATTCCGCTGTCTGAGGCAAACATGTCTCCTGCAACCTGAGCAGCTAAAGAACATTTTTTAAAGTAAAAGCAACCCTCATGCTCAGTATATACACACACACACACACACACACACACACATACAACCATCTCCAACTTCTGCCTCTTGCTGAAGTTACCTCTTCTCATTAACAAGTGTTAGAAAGTGCGCTCCAGAGCTGATTAGCAATCTTTTTGTCCCTCTCCAGCTGCCGTTGTCATTCTGAGCACAGCCGTGTTGCCTTTTCTCGAGGACCCATGTTGGTTCGGCGTCCTCGGTTCAAAGGTGCCGCATTTGCATTGCATGAAGCTCGAGTGCACGCACGTACACACACACACACACACACACACACACACCCTCCTCCTCCTCAGCGTCCCAGAGGACACGAGACACACCTCGTCCAACACCACACCGCACACACCGGCCAATCGGACGACCCGGCACGGAGCGTCTCCATGACAACCGAGGCGGCCCATCCCAGATGGTCTCAATGTTGCAGACACAAAAAGAGGGGATTGTGGTG
>JAOVVA010000028.1:8421305-8435164 GCA_028565275.1 Leiocassis micropogon | reverse complement strand
ATTTATAATAATATTTTACATTAAATTATATAGAAGTTAAATTTTTTAATTTTCTTATTATATCAAATATTCATTAAATCAGTTCGCTCTGAGTAATTAGGATTATCAGCTCTTGTCCTTGTTGGGTTTCCTTAGGGCTCTCCGGGTTTCCTCCACAGTACAAAGACATGCAGTGTAGGCTAATTGGTGTTTCAGATGGCTTGGCACCCCATCCCAGGTTATTATGCCCTAAACCCCCTGGGATTGTCTCCAGACCCTACACAGAATAAGCACTGTAGATAACGGATGGATGGGTTGATGTACCAAATAAAGTAGACCTACCTAACATTGTGAAGTGTTTACAGATGGACTGTTTACTCACTTCCTCACTCTGTACACAGCTTATCCTATATAGAGTCAGGGACGCCTGGAGCTTATACCAGTGGACCTGGGGCACGAGGTGGAATTGGAACCCTGGGCGGGGAGCCAATTCATTGCAGGGCACAAGCACACACACTTACTCACAAACTATGACTACAATCATATGCATCTCTTTGGACTGTAGGAGGAAACCGGACCACTAAGGATGAAACTCACCAAACACAGGGAGAACATGCAAACTCCACACACACAAAAAATATTTTGCCTTAGCGTTATCCTGTTTCATGTTATTTAAAAACTGTAGGCTTGTCCTACTTTTCTCTCTTGTTTCTCCTCTGAATATAATGCCTGACTAAGGGGTTGGTTTAAAGCCAGTCATCACTGCTGATTTCGTAGTCGCGCATCATCATGCATACGCTATCAGGACGGAGATGGGCAATGTGGGTTCTGGAAGTATGGAAGTCTGAAGCTCTGTGTTCTGTGTGTGTATCTGTATGACTATCGTTTTAAAGAGTATATGAGTCTGAAGCAGACGTTTTTAGTATTCTAGTCATCGAGTGAACCTGTAACATAATTTTTTATTTGTGTTAATGTTAATAAACACCTTGACAACCCTTGGTAAAAATTCAAACCAACATTTACAGTATTACTTGAATTGGGATCAATAGACGGATGTTTTTTAGGGCTCCTGAGAAAAGATTTTGACTTACATTTAGGCATTTGGCAGACGCCCTTATTCAGAGCGACTTACATTATCTCATTTTACATCTGAGCAGTTGAGGGTTAAGGGCCTTGCTCAAGGGCCCAACATGGACATCTTGGTGATTGTGGGATTTAAACTTGGGACCTTCCGAACCATTGTCCATTGCCTTAACCACTCTACACTGTACACTTACTTCCATGTACAGCACAGAGACACTAGCCTATCCCAAGCATCTTTGAGGTCATGTATGAGGAAGAGGGCAGATAGCGCTTTTCTCTGAGTGTGTTTCACTGTGTTGAAAAATCCTGTTGGAGGAAAGAAGTCATACTCTATGAGAGGGAAAAGCTGGTTGGTTGGGCAGCTAAAAAAACATTCAGGAGAAAATATAGAAGGGGAAAATACTGCATCATATTTCTGTCTTTACTTGACATTCCAATGCTAACAGCAGTAGACTGACTTATTAGAACCTTTTACTTTCTCTCAGCGCACACGGGCAGAAATTGTACGCCTGCTTTAATCAAGAGCAAGTTTTCTCCACCCAAAGCAAACCTTTCATAATACCATTATACTAAACCGTAGAAGTGGTCCAAGCCCGACGTCAAAGGACAATGTCAACGAACACGTCATTAGCTAAACCCACAGCATATGAGGCTGCCCTGAGAACTGCCTGATTAAAACCAGCTTCCAGCCTCTGAGGGACGTAAATGTGTAGCGCGCGCTGAACGACATATGGAATGACTTTAGAATCGCATGTCGTGCGCAGGCAACGCAACTGAGCTAAAGTTGTGAAGCAACATTTAAGTAAACCCAGAAGTTGGGAGTGGTCTACTTTTTACTGCAGTGTTTAGGTTTATACGCTGCACAGTAGCCAAAACACTGATAATCTCAGAGGCACCTAATGGTGGTGATTTAGGTGTAAAGCGAAAAGACTTAAAAATGCTAATAATAAAAAAGTATGATTCCTAATAACGCTTAAAACAAAATGGTAAGAGATGAATAGTAGACAATTTAAATGAGCATCTATCATTTTTCGTCTCTTTGTTCTTAATTGACGTGTAGTGTAAATAATCCTGCTAGACGCCTCAATGTGGATGGATGCAATTCTTTAATTCTCAAGAAGGCGAGAAAAAGTAGGTTAAAGGGACACTAAAAACAGTGTCCTACCTTTCCTTTTTCCTCACTCTCTTTCCCCCAATAAGTGAGATATACCGCAGGCAGACGATGTGGAATCTGAGGAATCTAATCCGGTGCCAGGACCACTTAGAGCAACATTAATGTGAAATGCAAAAACCTTTTAAAAAAAAGAAAAAAAAGTAGACTTTCCAGAATGATTTCTGGCAGCTGGACACCGAAAAACAAATGTTGATGAAACACGGGTCTGAAATTTGCAGCCATGGAGCTGTAGACGTTTCCCACACTGATGATAGCTAATTGATTCTGTAACTACAGGATGATGAATTGCAGTTGCGTCGAAGTCAGCAGGTTCCCTCGCAGGCTGTGTTTTCATAAATGTTTGTGTCAATACGAATGAATCGCAGGATGCGAATGCAGGGGTTCTGTGCATCCCGAACTCGATGCTACTACCTGCGCATTACATGTAATGGGAACCGAATTTTCCTCGGCTGTGAGAAGCGGCGTGTGAGCGACGTCAGTGTTACCATAACAACAAGAATCATGTCCTATCAGAGTGTAACCGTTAGTTAACACTGGTGCCTGCTCCCTGAGTGTTCCTTTGTTATGCCTGTCAGTCTCAGCATAAATATCCTCTGAAGGCGCTTAGGAGAAGACGAACTCCGGCATCGTTCTGCTTTGATATATTATGGATCCTAATCATGCTGCTCATTCAATCGATAACTGTAAAATGCTTTACGATTTGTCACATGTATACCCTGCATACACTACCTCAACCAGCTCATTTCATTCAGATTTACATTTTTAAATAGAATAAACGCAAATCTATACACCTGAAACATCAACCCCATCAGCCGATCGCGTCGCTGACACGCCTGGTCTTCTGTCAATCTTCACCTGTCCTATTTTGGTGAGTCTAGCCTCAGAGCCTCAGGTTCGTGCTCCGGGCTGACAGGAGTGGAACCCGATGGTGGCTGTATGATAACGAGGTTTCGGACAGATTCCAAATGGCCACCTTTTCGACATTGTGCCTCTGACAGACAGCGAAGTGTGGGTGGCTGCAGTTGTCACTCAACACTCTGGGCTGGAACACAACTGCTGAGATTGAGAGCCGGTCAAAGCGGTGCATCGTGGGATAGGTCTACCTAAGGCTCTCTGCTTTCACTGTGGTGACTGATTGGTCATGTTTTGATTATTATTTATTAAAGAGTATCTCACACAGAGCCTTTTTTGCTTCGTTTCTGATGCTTTAGTATCGTTTGCAGTCCTGCTTTCTGCTCAGAATCGAGCAATCGTCTGAAAAAGGAAAACTCGCTCGCAGGAATCAGGGGGCACTGCTTGGCTTCCGATTACCGTCACGGCCGTAGTGATTGGTGACAGAAATAGCACAAGGAGGAGACATTTAAGAAACTCAGAAGGGATCAGAACACACACACACACACACACACTTATGGAGTCAAGCTGACTTGAGGAAGAAGGTAAAGAGAAAGAAATGAATAATTGAAAGCAGAGGTAAAAGGGAATATAAACACACAGCACTTTAACAGCACACACTGCATGTTATGGTATCAAATCCGTGTGTTATGGTAACAAATATTGACGGTGTTGTTGCACCAAGTGCTGAACTTGCTGGTCAACCTGCTTTCCAGGATAAAAGTGGCTCCAGCATTGACTGGACAAATTCAAGTATTGACAACAGACATTTCGGGACAGAAAAGGACTGATGTATGCTCCATATCAACTAACTAATGAATGTTTACATCATATAATGGCATGCTTTTTTAAATAATTTCCTACAATACCCAGTTCCATCATATTGCAAAATCAGTGACCATTTGGGAAGGGCAAAGGTTTCTTCATCTTTCCTTCAACATACGTGCATGTTTGCTGCTATGTCTTTTCAAACCATACAAGTCGAACACACATGACATTTTAAACCACTTCTGATTCACTTATATATGTTTACGATTGGATGGTGTCACTTTGATTGATAGGGATACGAGTTATTCTGTCCATCCCACTCAGTTATTTTTATTTATAGTTACAATACTTTGGCAGATCGACTTACAAACTATTTCATTATACATCTGAGCAGTTAAGGGTTGAGGGCCTTGCTTAAGGACCTAACAGTGGCAGCTTGGTGGTGACTCATGACCTTCTGCTCAGTAGTTCAGGATATTAACCACTGACCCAGCATGAATTTTTGGAAGTCGAAATGTTATTTGGCGATGTTACGGACATTGGGACAATGGTAGAATAAAAACGTTAGAATTACTTTGATGAAATGACGTTGAAACGATGTTGACTACATAACAGTGGGATAATGCTTACGGTCATGAGTTACAATGTTGTAAGAACATTCAAAACAATATTAATGGCAATACTGAATGGGACTTAAACTCCAAACTAGACCACAATTCAGGTAAATGCATGTACGTACCAACAAGAGCAACAAGAAAAATACCAGACAGCAGCGAATTACCAAAATATTAAATTTTAAAGCAGCCAAAAGGGTAAAAAACACATAATATCTGAAATACATTCTATGACATGATGCAGTTTGGACCCTGTGCAAACACCATATTACAGTAGAGTCATTTGTGACCTAAGATGCACCTCATGCTAATATTTCTGAAAGACAATGAAACAGAGAGATAACATTACAAAGTTATCTCTCTGTTTTGTGACATGAGATACACATACTGTGTATGGAAAGCTGTTGTGTTTCCGTCCCGATCTCACATCAGAATTTTAAAACCCAGTTAGAAACTTAAGGGGCCATGGATGTGTTAGGTCATTGTGCAAATGGATGCTAATCACGTAAATACTTCAAAGAAAGCTTACAACACAAGGTATGTTGTGTTTGGGTGACTCATTTAACATTATCTCAAAGTCATTTTATCAAAGTCAGTCCAAATTTCAAAAACAAACTTGACCTGAGAGTGAACTTGCTACAACTATATTATAATGATCATCCATGTTAGGGTTCCTGCTGTGGAGCTACGTCAGTTCACTTAGTTGGAGAACTTTACTATTGTTGGTATTGTTATAGAGAAACATTTGGCACAACGATCTGATGTTTCCCTTGAGTTCTGTTTGGTTGTTTTTTTGCATGGCATGGTGGTTAACACCGTCGCCTCACATGTCCAAGGTTTTGGGTTCGATTCTTTGTGTTTGAGCTTGCATCTTCTTGATTCATTTTCTAAAGGTATTTCAGTTTCCTCCTATAGTCCAAAGACATGCATTGTATCCTGAGTAGCACCACAATTGGGTGTGTGTGTTTGTGTTCTATGATCCCATCCAGGGTGGATCCTGCTATATAGTGATGACCCAACACAGGATCATCACTACAGACAATGGCTGGCTTTGTTTTTCTTCAAACTACCGTTAGTGTTTACTACAATTCTTCCTATAGGAATTAACGTCACAACCACAGAAAATGAAAGAAGTAGGCAGGTGCTCCATGGGAAACGCTCACGGATTGGTAACTGCTCTCTGTACCATACTGCGGTTGACTCTGGTGTGCTCCCCGGTAATTAAGAGAGACCTGGAAAGCTGAACCTGGAGCACCGGACTCACCACAGTTTATTTAATGCCCTTCTTTCTCTCTCTCGCTCTCTTTCACTCACCTCAATTCTCCACTGCTTTGGTATTCCTGTTTCCATACCAACACTTCTCTCGGTCGCACGGTCGAACTCGGCTGCGTGGCAATCACCTTAAATCACTGTACGCGACACGGGTGTGAAACACCCAATAAAACTGAGCTGAACTCAATTGAACTGCCCTGCCTCCATTACCTAGCTAGAGACACTATCTGTATTCTGAACCGGCACTCTAGACTGTAGTATACTTACCATTGGGAGCAAGCGGAGGAGCACAGTTCTGAATATTATTATCCTCGATAATTAGCTCTCCGTCTTTGTAGTGCTAGGTGGCGTGTGTGCGTTAAGTATGTGTGTGTTCATTCCCACTGTGAGCTTAGTGAACTGACGAGCGCCACCGGCAGAGACAAAATCCTAATGAGAGATTGATTCATGGGGGAGCGTACAAGCACACAATACCCACCCATACATCCACACACACACACACACACACACACTCAAGGACGCTCACACCTACACAAGAGCGAATTAAACAAAGCTCAAATGCCAAAGGTCACTTTGTCTGATCATCAGTGTAGACCAAGCTCATATGGCCTTGACCATCAACCTTTAATTGCTCACTTTCCTTTTCTTTCTATCATACTGTATCTGCAACTGTGTGCGTGTGTGCGTGAGCGTGTGTGAGTGACGTGTTTTCCTGTTTACAGTTTCACTGGGTGGGTAATTTGTGCAGATGTCATTTTTCTTTCCTCTCAGTCTCTCTCTCTCTCTCTCTCGATCTCATCACACGTTCTGCAAGAATGGCAAATCACATTTACACTAAATCAGTCCATTCCAGCTGCTGCCCCATATAATAACTTGCCCACCAGTTGTGTTTTTGTGCTGCTTTCTCTGGGGTCTGTGTTAATTCGGGCCCCTGTGGATCGAGACAAGAGAGATGGTTCTGCATATATATTCGTCTCGTTAGCAGAGGAGAAAAATAAAAAGGGGAAAAAAGGAAAGAACAAGACTGAAGACGGAACACGCATCGCAGAACAAATACAGGCCTATGTTGGACTAAAGGACGGAGACGTACAGGATCTGCTCTGTCGTCTTTCACGTTATATCCATGTTTGAGAGAGAACGAGAGAGGAATAAAGAGGACTAGTTTTGTATGGAAGAAGAGTGGAAGATGAGGAGTGGAAGACGTGAAGACGAAGGGAGAGAAAGGGAGTGTGTCTAAAGGGCCAATTTGTGTGTTTAAGAGAGGAAAAGAAGTAAAGTGAGACAAAGAGAGAGAGAGAGGAAAGTCGGTCAGGCCCCCTCCTCAACAGGAAAAGAATGCAGGGAGGTGGAGGAATGTGGAATGGGTCTCTGGGGAGGTGGTGTATAGTCAAGATATAAACAGTGTGTGTGTGTGTGTGTTATGGTCTGTGGCTCAGTAGATATTCAGTGTAGCTGGCTGTATGGTTGTATCACATTGCCTGTGTGTGTTTATGGTGGGTGGGGATGGGTGTTATGGGGTGTTCCGGCAGGTCCCCACAACAATAGGAGTATCTGTCAGGATTGACATTGTGGGGACATTTGGCCAGTCCCCATAGTGTTTGGTGTCTTACTAAAAGAAAACTAAAAGAACTTCCTGTTGGAAATGTTTTTTTGTTGTTGTTGAAAAACAAAAAGTTTACAGTTTGAATTAGGTGAACACAAAATATTAATTAGCTGAATTAATAAACAGATAACGTGTGTATGTGTGTGTTTTCGCTCCTAACGTAGGCCACCTCTCAGGAACGTCTCTCCTTCTCTGATGACAGGTTTGAGTTGGTGACATGACATGGAAAAATGACTAGTCCCCACTTTTTTCGATAAAGGCAAATGATATTAAAACAAGAATAAAATTCAATTATCTTGAATTTGGCAACAAGAATGGAAATGAAAGACCTTAAATAAAATGTTTGATATATTATTATACCAAGGTACTAAGGGATTCCCAGATCTGATTAGTCAGGAGTGTTGATGCATTTTCTATAACCGTGGCTCTGACTGAACATCCAGCATTCGACATTATTTCTATGAACGCATGGGAATATATTTTCGTTTCTATAGTTACAACTTGATTTTGTAACGTTTTTGTTTTCATTTAAACATTCTTTATTTTAGATTAGTGGGCCGTTTTATCTTTTAACCTCAGTTTAAATAGAAAGGCAGTCGAGTTAAGTTTGTAACATCGTGAATCAACGCCTTGAATCGGTATTGTTAAAGACGTATACGTGGAAAGTAAAAAAATTAAATAGAGATATGTTTGAAGCATGTTCATAAATTTGACCAAAAATGCAATAAGCACAATTTTCACATTCAACAAATTCTCGATTTTTGAAAAGATAAATGCTTAACAACAGCGCAACACTAGCATTAGATCGTTGACCGACTGCTTGCAGTGACTGAACATCAAACGTCTGAAATGAGCAGAGCTGCTGCTGGATCAGGTTTCAGCGCGTGAAGAGCGCGAGTCTGTGAATGGTGAAAGCTGATCTGTGATCAGTCACGGGCTTGAAAGTCGGACTTGCTTGATGTGTTACTGCAGTGAAGGTAGCGTAGATGAAGATGTATAGGTCTAAGTGTTAAGCCTTAGGCAAGGTTTAACCGGGGTGATACTTAAAGGGATGTGCGTGTCTGTTTATGTGTAATGGCGGAATTCGGGGATTGAAAGTGAGAGCGATTGATGGTGTGCACAGTGTCGGCCAGTCGATAGTTTTCATACTCAGGAAATAAACAAGGCAATAATGGGAGAGACAGCAGGCGCAGTGTGTGTGCGTGTGTGTGTCTGAGAGAGAGAGAAAGAGCGCGCGCGCGCGTTTGTGTCTGGGAGCATGTGTGCACCCTTCCCCCACTCATCCACACTACTCGATGTAGTGTGTTTGTGTGTGTGAGGGATATTTTTAGTGTGTGCTCTCAGTGTGAGAGGGTGTGCTGCTGGAATAGTGTTCTGGTGTATTTCGGGAACGAGCGCAACAGCTAACCACTTAACTAGCCAGAGCTCACGTACCAACACACACACACACATACATACATATATATATATATATATACACACACATACACACAGCCGTAACATGCGCCAGTCAGTCCGCTTAGAAGCTCAGTGTCGGACCTTTACCTTTTGCAGTCATTTTATTAGCAATTTCACATCATCAAACGTCACGAAAGAGTTTTTAGGGTTTGGGAATCAGAGTCACGCTGTGCTGCATGATGGGATCATTCCGCCATTTTGGAAGGGTTAGCTCTTCATTTACATGCCTCACACACTGGGAGAGCTTCAACAGGTTTTATTGCTGTTTTTTCAGACATCACGTAGTCAAAAGTGAAGTTCTATCTCAGCAATCTTCAAGCAACGACATATGGATAAAATTAGCCTCACTGACAATCCAAACGAGCAAATGCTCTGAATTTGTTACCTCCTCTTACGTTACGAAACCTTGTAGTGTGTTGCTGGACTGCCTCTGGGCAATTTCACCGTTTCTGGTCACTCGAAACCCCACGAACAGTTTACAAATGAACGAAAAATCCACACCAAGCCGATCTGTTTAAGCCTTTATACGCGGCTAACGTTACCGTTACACTGCACTCATTGTCCTCCACAGCGATGATATTATTATTTAGCCGTTGCTCTCGTGCGTTACTCACAGTTAAAATCGTTATACACGCTCTAGCATTTAAGCACTGAGTAAGTGTATTATCACTGAAAACCCCGGAAACGTGACACGGAAGAAAACACTTAAAAGGAAAATAAAAATCTTTAAAAAAAAAAAAAAAAGATAAAAAGTATATCTGTAAATAATGCAGAAGAAATGAAAACAATAGCCTTTTATATTGTAAGAATGCAAAAAAAAAACAAACAGAATTATAGTGATGGGTCGTTCATGAACGATTCGTTCTTTTTGAACGAATCTTTAACATGACTCAGATGAACGAGTCGTCTCGGAGAGTGATTCGTTCATTTTCTATTGAGCGCGAATGCGCAAAGCATCGCAAAACCTCAGTATGTTATATACAGGAAACAGAAATGTATATAGTAGTTACCTTTGAGTCTTTTCGGTCCTGAGTCGTTCGTTCTTTTGTCACGTGATTCCCACAGACGCGATGCAGTGCAGTACACGGGAAACAGAATTGAACGGTTCTGCTAGTGAGTCTTCGAGTCCTGAGTCGTTTGTTCTTTTGTCACGTGACTCCCACAGACGCGATGCAGTGCAGTACAAGGGAAAAAGAATTGAACGGTTCTGCTAGTGAGTCTTCGAGTCCTGAGTCGTTTGTTCTTTTGTCACGTGACTCCCACAGACGCGATGCAGTGCAGTACACAGGAAACAGAATTGAACGGTTCTCAACAAATCTTCAAATCCCGAGTCGTTCGTTCCTTTGTCACGTGACCCCCATAGACGCTATGCGGTGCAATAGATTTAAAAGAACAAACGACTCTGACTAGAAGATATGAGAGTTGAGCTACTCATTTTGTTTACTATAATATGTCCTTAGCTGCATTGCAATATTTTCATTACTGGAGATATAGCCGAAATTTGTGTATGTAGACGTTTTGGGGGTCGTTTTTTTTATTGAAAATGCAACATTTTATTTTATTTCTGATGAAAGGAACGAAATGAACTAAATGACTCAAAAAAAAAGATTCGTTCATTTTGATCAATGAGATTCAAAGAACCGAGTCACTAAAATGATTCAAACTTCCCATCACTACCCAGAATGACTCTTTTAGTTCGTGTTAAAAACACAATTATTTAAGTCCCGCCTTCACGTTGTAGAGTTCTCACCAATCACAGACAAGACTGAACTCTTGCAACCATTCGGACCGCAGAATGCGGCTAATACAAGCTGGCTAAAGTTTTTGTACCATTTTAACCACCATCATAAATTTATAAATTGTTTAATTAAACATTAATTGGTTTAGACTGACACTGAGATTTAATAATTAAGTAATATTGTGCTAAATGCGAAAGGAGAGATAGTATTTCAGATCAAATCAGAATTTTTTAAACCTCACTCAAACAGAGACTTTTCAGATTCACAAATAGTTTTTTTTTTTTAAATTTTTTTTAAATATTTTTATCCTGTCTCTACTGCAATATTTTTTCTCTTCACTTCACCCTTAAGGGGGTAAATAGCATCCCAAGTTAAGTTTAAGATATTGCTTAAAAGTCTGACAATAAGACATTACAACATACAATCATTCAGACAATATGAAAAAACAAGATGTCAATCTGACTTGGTGACCCTACTAACTAACCCTGATGGCTCACCCTTAAAACACTGGGTCAATCGGCTACAACAGCTACAAACCTGGGGACATACACATATGCTTCCTTCTTAGCTTATATACACACTTCTTAGCTTTTAACTGCTGCTCATCCTGCACTACAGAGCAGCGCAACACGCTAGTGCTATCTGCCCTCTTCAGCATACATGATCTTAAAGATGCCTAAGATTGGCTACTACCTTTCTAAGTAATACAGTTGACATGGATGAGCTTCAAGTTTGCCTTTCAATTTTGGTAAAATTTTGTAAAAGTGTCTACAAATACTTGTTTAAAAGAGTAAACAAAAATATACTAACCATCATTTTAGATGTAACGTATCTCTGGGTATATCAGTGGCAAATAAATATAACAGTATATACAAAATAAAGAAACAACCGATCTTTTATTGTTGATGTTGTTGACGTGCTTATAATCTGGGAGTGGAGGTAGTGTTGGGTGAGATGAGATCTGTGTGAAAAGGGAAGACCCTCCCAATCACAGAATGAGCGTCTGACGTTTTGAGGTCTGTGGTGTGTGCGACACCACCATCAGCTGAAGGTTAGCAGCTAACCCACAGATATCTTATAGACAGCACTAATAGACATCACTGTGTTGATTTTAGCATAACGGCACACAGTAAGATGTGAAAATAACCCAACAAATATACCTTTTGCGTTTGCAAAAATTAGGCTTATGTCTATGATTGGTTGGGTCACCACAGCTGCGACATAGGAGCTGATATAAATATAAATATGCACGGCTAGCACCTCAACACCCAGTTGACCC
Source organism: Leiocassis micropogon (assembly GCA_028565275.1). Taxonomy (NCBI): domain Eukaryota; kingdom Metazoa; phylum Chordata; class Actinopteri; order Siluriformes; family Bagridae; genus Leiocassis; species Leiocassis micropogon. Next base: position 8,423,304 of record JAOVVA010000028.1, on the reverse strand, counting down.
TCTCTTATGGTTTATAATGGTATACGTATGTGGCATTTTCAATGCATCAAGGTACACTACGCTAGAGGCTGACACTGATGTGTTAAACGCTACGCTAACTCTGAAAGCAGAGATTGAAAGCACACACGGAGATAGCTTAGCCCTGAATACATACAGTAGGTTCTGTGTGATTAGCGTGAAAAATGTGAGGAAATACAACATATTCTGGGGATCTTATTATTGCCCGAGAGGGGCTTATTCATTTTTTTAAAACTCCTATTACATAATGAGGTGTTCATGTGCAGCCTTAAGGTGGTTAACTTTCCTTTGTTAAAATTCTGATGCGAAGGCAGCATGAATCTTAATTTTGGGTCAGTGTATAGTTAGATTTCCTGGATAATGAATAAGTCCTGCATGCAGCCAAAAAAAAAAAATAGTTATGAGGTTAAACTTTAAAAGGATACTGAAATATTTACTTTACTTGATTATCTTTATAATATTCAGACATACAGTTATTTACAATTTATTTTATTTGCTTGCAAAGATGGAAAAGCTCTTTGAGCTCTTACACCACTTTACTACTGCTTTGTAAACGACTGTGTCTCGTACCCTGTCTGCCCCCAGTGAAACCTATATGCAACTCATTTACAATAAAAAAAAACAACAACATTGTAATGTACAAAACCGGCTTCGTGTTAATATAAGAGGCGACTTCTACCTATCCAAATGACACACTGCGCACTTTTCCAGCTCAAGGCCACAGGAAGCTTGTAAGCATTAACCTTCGACCTCATTTCCCTGGCTATGCTCGGGATGGTTAATTATGTGGGCCTGGTCAAGCTCTGCATGTGTATGTGTGTTTGAGAGAGAGAGAGAGAGAGAGAGAGAGGGTACAGGCAGACAATCAACTTCTTTGCAAGCTCTAAATAAGCACTAAATCACAATCATGTCAGTGCGGTCCATAAACAGGGTTGCGCCAGGTCACTCGAGCTCTTACGTACTCCCGTAGAGGTCTCCTGGCCCTTCACCTCCAGCCACGCTGCCATCCCGAGTGCTGGTTGGCTGTCTCCGTCTCCATGACGACGCTAGCCACACCTTCTCGTAGCCACACAAGCAGCTCTCTGCCACTCTGTTTACATCTCGTTTGCATATGGAAATCTCATTGCCTCATGTCACTGTCACAACAGCGAGTCCGAGCGCGGTGCCGTGCACACAAACACACCCACACACACCTATATGCTTCTCGAATTCGCTGGTTATGACATTCCTTGGATTTTGCTAGAACGTTGATGAGGCTTAAACAATCCCATTGCCTTTTCAGTAAACATTACAGTCGTTAGAAGATGATGTCATATTTTTAGGTTAATAATAAAGTTATTGATATTAACAATGATGTTCACTACACTGTTATATGTGTTTGCTGCCTGCTTAGTGAGGATCATGCTTCCTGAACAAGAGTAATTACTAACTGCGAGAGTGTAACTTTTCTCATAATGTTTAGAAAGGTCATGAAAATGTACATCTGACTAATATAAACATGGGAGTGTGTGTCTGCCTGGGAAACAAGCGAGTGATAGAGAGAGAGAGAGACGCATGGGCAGCAGTGATTTGTATTTTCGATACCAAAGAGTCAGCTCCACACACGGCAACCGAAACTACTAATGACATTTCAGCCCCCTCATCGTAGCTCCTGCGTAGCATGTGTGTGTACTCATAGCTGTGTCTTTGTTTAATCACGTAGGTGTGTGTCTGAGAGAGTGTATGAGGGGGAGGAAAGACATACACTGCGTCAATACTGGTGTGCATAGCTGAAGAGGGTTTGGAGAAAGGTATTGATTTCCTAATTAGCCACCCCCCCCCCTTCCTCGTCCTCCTCTTTATGCCCCCCAGCACACACCCCACCCGACACCCCTTTTTCTTAAAAGCCAAGTGTAGCTAGTCGCTCTATAAAGGTTGCAGGAGAGGAGGGAGAAAATAAACCTCATTGATATTCAAAAGCTTCTTTATCAGGGGGACGGAG
>JAOVVA010000028.1:8380860-8409755 GCA_028565275.1 Leiocassis micropogon | reverse complement strand
ACAGAGACAGGAATCGAGCCTGGCCAGGAATCGAACCCAGACCCTGGAGGTGCAAGGTGACAGTGCTAACCACTACATCACCGTGCCGCCTGCACTCGAACTGTTTATAAAAAAAAATTCATAGTATTAAAAGATTGCGCTCATGGTGGACAGTCCTGTGTGTCTCTTTTTTTATTGTGCGTATTCATTAGATCATTTTCAGAAAACAGTTACCTAGGAGAAGCGATGAATTCATTAATCGACACAAAGCCTCTAATGAATGATGCATTTGATATCATTTCAGATTCGGTGTGCGCTAAAAAGAGAAAGGCTTTCACTTTTGCACTACTGTATATGCACATAACCGGCACCAAATAAAATACGACAACCTACTTTATTAATACCTTATATCCAGAAAGTGACATTATACATAATTTTAAAGAAAATACCGGACGCCCTTGCGTGTTTTGATTTGTGTGACGCAGGAGTACTAGGTACAGTGTGGACTGAACCATCAGGCAGGTGTGTAGGGGAGCCAGCTCACGTCAGGAGGACTTTATTCTTGTGTGTTTGTTTGTTTCCTGGTTAAATAAAGCCAATATGAGCTGGTTGTTTAATATGAAAGATATGGCATGGAGAGTGTGTGCAAGCAAATGTATTTTTTTTCTTTCATAGGTACACACATGCACATTTAGACACACTGCACATTTACGGTGCAGAGAAGCTGATTCCGTGGTGTGTCCGTGTTTCCTTTGGAAAAAAAAAAACACACACAGCAGAAGTGTTAACATAACAAGATAACACACATCACCTAAGAAGTCCAGGGTGAAGGCATTGAGGAGCGTTAGGAATTTTGGAGGAGTGCCTGTCTGTCTTTTTCGGCTCAAATTGCGCAAGAAGGTTGCACAGATCAAACCATTCTTCACCAACACACAAACCGTGTAACAAGAATAACTAGAGAGGTACATTTTCTGAAGAAAATGTGAGTGGTGAAATTCGGGCCCCCCATATCTCATTGACAATGGGAACCACAGTTAGGTTCAGTTTACTATGGAAGTTACCATAGCAGGGGATGCAACTGTGAGCATTTCCTGTTTCAATGGGGAGTACCTTCCCCATTATATGTCAATGGGGCAAATTTGGCTCCTCTTGCGCCCCAGGGGTATGTTCTGACACAGCTTCCTAGCTTCTCTAAATGTGCTAAATTTAATATTTTTTACGAAATTCTTGCTCTACGCCAGAATCCGTCAAAGGTGGTCTCAATGTTACGTCTATGGGATTTTTGGGGGAGATTAATTGCCCCCTGTTGGGCCAATTTACTGCCGTCCCTCCATCTTAGCACCCCAATCCCGACTAAGCAGCACGATTTGACACCTCTTTCATGGGTGTATACGACAAACAATACTGTAGTAGTTATGCGCCAAAATCTGCATTATATGTCAATGGGGCAAATTTGGGCACCTTTTCTGCCCCAACTTAGCAAAACGTATACCCTTTTGCGGTGTAGGTTCTGACACTGCTTGCAAGCCTCTTCAAATGTGTTAAATTTGACCTTTCTACAAAACTCTTGCTCTGCGCTAGAATCCGTCAAAGTTGGTCTCAATGTTACATCTATGGGATTTTCTCCCCATTATATGTCAATGGGGCAAATTTGGGGACGTCTTGTGCCCCGGGGGTAAAACTTATACCCTTGTTCGGGGTATGTTCTGGCACAGGTTACAAACCTCTTCAAATGTGGTAAATTTGACCTTTCTACAAAACTCTTGCTCTGCGCTAGAATCCGTCAAAGTTGGTTTTAATACTACGGCCATGGGATTTTTTGGGCGGCCTAAAGGGGTCAATTAACCGCCCAGCCCTTAGAAAAGTCATAGAACCCCATTCCCGAATAAGTCGCACGATTTGACACCTCGTTCATGGGTCTGCGACAAACTTTTGTACGGAAGAAGAATAAGAAAAAGAAGAAAATAAGCCTGTAAGATAATAATAGTATTGCTTCGCTTCGCAAGCACCACTAATAAGAACAACGCGTGTTGCTGCAGAATAAACAATGATCAGCTGTTTTTTTTTTTTTTTAATTGCAGTATTTCCGTGTTGTGTACGCGCGCCTTCTTTTTTTTTTAAAGATCTGACGCCTGAAGTAACATTGTAGCAGCCATATTATGTGATACATTGCTATTTCTGCCATCACAGTCTTGAGATCATCTATCTCTGGCGCATATCCACTCACACACACACAGACGGATTTACCAAACAAGCAACAGTCGTTGTGTTTCATGATCGCCGCCATTTCCACTTCCACACTCTCTCACACACATACACACACTCTCAGAAAGAGAGAGAGATATCCAGGCTGAGGTTGTAGCTTGGCTTTTTTTTTGTGCTCTGGGTTAGTAGGAGCCTGCTGTTCAGCAGCACCCCTCCCCCAGCCTGTGGCGAAACAGGAACAACTTCTTTGAGAGCGAAAGAGAGCGAGAGAGAGAGAGAGAGAGAGGGGGGGAAGAAAAAAAAAAGAAAAGAAGAGAGCGAGAGAGAAGGCTGCACAAGTTTTGGAGCAGCTATGTAGCCTGTGCTTGGTTTTCCATTTGGGGAAAGCTGAGATTACAATATATGATTGTCGACTCTTTTGGATTTGTATGATTATTTTTTTTCTCCCTTCTTTGCAGCTGCTCTTTGTTTTGTCGATGTGTTTCTTTTTTGGGGGGAAAATGGACGACTTACCTCGAGGATTATAATTGCTGGTGGTGGTGGTGGTGGTGGAGGAGAAGAAGGAGAGAGAGAGAGTGTGAGGGGGGAGAAAGAGAGAGAGAGAGAGCTCTCGGTTGTGGAATACTTTACCTTTTTTCCTTTGCAGAGAATGGATTTAGCGGAGGAGCGACTCATCGACTATCCTTAGACGTTTGGCGTGTGTGTATTTTTTTTTTTTTTGGAGTTTTTTTTTTTTAATGGCACCTGAGGAATGGAAAGACTTTTGTCTGGAGTAGCTCTGTGTGCGAGTGTCTTGTCTGTGTGTCTCCATGAGCTGTGATTATGATCTGGTAAGTCTCGGTTTTAACTTTCTCCTCCATGCTCAGGCTCATCGGCCGGTAGTCCCGGTGGCTTTTACACGTTTGGCTTAAAAAAGAAAGAATGAAATGAACAGATTTCCAGCATTGTAAACAGGAAGATAGGAGTCTCATAAGCTTGCTTTGTACTCACCAACCCGACCCTGCACAGTCCAGGCTTTGGTTTTTTTTTTTTTTTGCCTGTTTTTTTTCCCCTACTTTTAAGAGAACTTTAGTTCAAACGGCCCGAGATGTTACAAGACGCCGCTACATTGTTTCCTTCTCTCTTATTTGAACCTCTCGCTCCCTTTTCCCCCCTTCCTAAAAAATGAAACAACGTAACTCATTTCTTTCTGCAAACCTAACATTCCTATTACCACTCACTTCGAGGACATTTCCCCCCCCCCCCGAGTCTTTTTGTCCCGTTTGGAGAATCCCATCAGGTCTGAGAAGGAAGTCTGAGGCCGTCTCAGGATTTGGTTGTGTGAAATCTTAAATCTTTCGCAACAACTTTTTTTTTTTTTTAAATTACATAATTTATAACCAGAACCAGTATTTTGTAGACGACTTTTTAAATTTATTATTATTATTTTTACCTGTGTGCTTGAAGAGAAATGTCTGCTTTGAATATTGGATTAGCCTAGCCTACAAAACAAACGATGTTTTGTGCGCGTGGCCCCCTCGACCTGAGACTGCTGGCATGCTATTGCTAACTCAACTCTTCACATGATACACTCCAAATGTTTCCCCAAACCAGCTTGTGATAACCAAACCGTAACTACATATAATGATTAAAAAAAAAAAAAAAAACGACTTTGTCTTTATTTTAGTCATAATTCTATCATTAGTAAACTATATTTGATAGGGAACCTAAACTTACTTAGCCTTTGTGTGTTTATCTAGTTTTCATCTGGAAAAGAAATCGCACATTTCACGAGATTACTCTTCTCTTCTAAATTAATGACATTTTAAACAGGATTAGTTTGAATACATCACCTTTGACTCTCCTATGGAAATTACAGGCGTGTGGCTGCAGGCTCTAGTCATCATCCTGGAAACAAGACCAGGCTGTTAATACACTTTCCTGTCAGGAAAAGAAGCCAGCTCTTATATACTACATATTCAGCTTTTTACTTTTACCTCAGTAACGATTGTGCGAAACATTTGACATATCACAAGAAAAACTTTTTTGCCGCCCTTCACAGAGTGACATAATTATTAGGGATTTAACTCATAAATGTAAATTTGGTTTGCAGACGTAAAGGGATTTTTCTCAATCTGGGAGAATGTCATAACGTTATTTAAGTATCTGGGAGTGTGCTTGGCAGCTACAGTATGGGACATCTTAACAGACATGCGTAAAAAGTTTTTAATAATGTGCTCGTCATCTTTTTTGTTGGCTACGGTGGATGGGATCCAGTACCTAACATACTTCCCTATCTTCCCGGCCAAACTGCTATTAAAGGCGACCTATTGTGCAAAATGAACTTTTTAATAATTTATAGATATTCAAATAGGTCTCAGATTTTCTTTTTGTGTTTTTTTTTTTTTTTACCCCTTGCCTTAAACAACTCAATTTAATTTCTCACATTTGTGACCTCATAAAAGAAGAGACCCTTCCCTGGCTTGTTGCTTAGCCCTGCTGTTCCCAAAACTGGCATCTCTCATGAGTATCTCATTTACATAAGCACCGTATCACTGGATATGGGAATGGACTGACAAAAAATAGTGTTTAAGGTACAAAAATCTATGATCTGAGGTGTGTTTTGAGTAGAACCATCAACAAACTCTTTAGGGGATCTGTGAAACGTGTTAATTGTTAAAGAAATAACAATATGGGACCGTCAAAGGGCAAATTCACCCTCAATAATGCCTTATTAATCAATTTGTGACAGGCATTCATGAATGTGTTTTGTAATGAAGTCCTGGGATTTTTTTTTGTGTATAATTTTTGATTATCTTTGACACTTTGCTCTAATTTCTTAACGTTTTTTAAAGGTTTGAAGTGTTTCTGTCCTAGTACACCACAGTATTTGTCCTTTTGTAGCTCTCTGACTAGATGAGTGGAGGCTCCCAGTGGCTTTTCACAACTGCATTTTGAATTCAGAGTCTGCTTTCTCTTCTATTGATATGATGGTTTTCTCATTATGATACTGACCGTTCCTGGAAAACGGTAACTCTAAAATTGAACTCATGCTCTTCAGCTTTTAGGAGCCAATAGTAAAACCTTCTTCTTTTTCTTTGTTGTTTATCGGCGGTTGGAACAGTAAAACCTGGATTTTTGCACTCCAAGATGTGGATGTTTTTTCTTTTCTTTTCTTCACGTTTTTAATTGTGCTAGCAACGTCTTCTTGTGATGCAAGTGTGACGAACTTTAAGCTAGCTTCTCATAGGAATGAGATCATCCAGGATCAACCAAAAAATCAGCACCAGAACTACTAAACAATCACAAATGTTAAAAAAAAAACATAACTATATTCATCATCAAATATGTTTAAGTTTTTCTTAAAGTCTATATGGAACTCGTACTGTAGGTTTCGTGTATATCTATGATTCGCGACTATCATAATGTTAAAATATATTTGCTCTAACGCTTGTATTTCAGGTGTTTTGTTGTTTTCCATTCACCCCAATGCTTAAACATGTTCGCTGTACTCCCTGTTTGTCATGATTTGAATAGCAAAATACCCACATAGTCATGTCTTAGAATGCATAAGCCATTCATTTTTATTTTTTTAATAAAAAAAAACAGTAAACCTTTTTTCACACACTGTTAACATGATAATATTATAATAAAATTAATTGTGATTCAGTGCTTAAGCTTAAAACATTGAAAAGAAAAGACAAAAAAAAAAACCACAAGGTAGGAAATAATAAGGTATGGAAATGCACATGTAAATAACAGGCGTGCCCTGCCCTTAGAATTTTCCTACCCGTTCTTCCTTATCATATTACGCAATATTTATTATTTTTTTAAATAGTTTATAGCAAAGCCAAAGGAGTGCCTTTTGGTTCTGGTGTGTGTGTGTGCGCGTGCGTTTGAGCGGAATACCCACTGCATCTATCCACAAACTGAGTCATATAATTGCAGCCATAGCTTTTTGGTTTTGGAGATTAGCATGTGGTGGAATATGTTAAGTGGGTTTAAAAGTAGAAAGAAAGTTCTCCAGCGATTTGTTCATGTCTTCTCCTTGGGACACATCCTGATGTTTTTTGAGGTTCAAGCACGTGGCATGTTGTGGGTCTTACATGATTGAAATCGCCGTGTGGATTGGACTGTGTAGGCACCACATCGGGACCCCTAATGTTTTTTATTTTTTTTTAAAAATATAATATAATGTGTGTGCATATGTATGTTTTGGATCTAGAACTTTGGAATAGGGCTTGAAAGATGACACAGCCTCACCCTTAAGTTTTTTTTGCCTCACAGCCAACTTTAATTTCAAGGATTATAAAATTGTGTCTTGGCGGTAGTCTAGGTGTCTGATTGTTTGGGTCCCTCACTTTGCCCTGTTTTTATGCGAATCCATCGGAATGTAATGATCTATTGGAAATTATTCCACTTTAGTGGTCATTAGTGACTCAAAACATTTATATCTGTGTAAATATTTCTATATAGTAGATTATAGTAGTTTAATGCCTGTGATAACCCTTCAAGTCAAGGGTAGATCTTTTGCCCAGTCAGTATAAACAATACTTGAACACAAGGTCGTAGTCATGCTCGCAGCATCACCATGCTTGTAACATAAAAGCTAGTTTGGTTATGATAACTAATTGGCGCACCACATGACTGGACCATAAACCTGACCATACTTATGTTTATCTTCCGCAGGTTTGTCTATAAAAGAGAGAAGCTCTGATCTCCTTCAGTCTGCCTGATTTCCTCTGGACCTTTCTTCCTTGAGACACTGGTTTACTCCACATCCAGACTCGCACACGATATATAAAAGGGAATCTACCGGACGTCACTTCAGATGCGGAGGAGCCGGAGATTGTGAGACCTCGGGGTCATTCGAGGTAACAACAGATTCAATCACGTGCTTGATGATGGTTTGGATGCTATGTGTTTGTGTTTGAACAGGATTGTGTAGAAGAAGAGCACTTTGTTCTCAGGCACAATGTAGGGCTTGATGTTAATCAACATTTTTTTGTCAGACTGATGTACATGTTTTTTTTTTTTTTTTTGGTACTTTGTGTTTAAAGCGCAAACTTTTTATTTTTTTTGTTTAATTTTGGGTCACCTGGAAAGTGATGTGTGTTGGTTGCTGCTACATGCTGCTAGCTGAGAACTGTTACATTCCAGATGTTGCCCGCTGTGAAGCATTAAATCCCACCTTCGCTGTTGGGATTGGTTACAAAAATTCAGTCTCATCTGTGATTGGTTGGATGGTTTGTTTAGTGTGAAATGTGAACCAATCAGAGATCCAGTACTTGAAAGCCTGAAGTAAAGATGGGTGAGAGAGAAGTGTTTACTGATTTAGGAATTGAAGCAAGCTTTGCTTCATGGAAACTCGTCACGTCACTCCCACGTGAGGCAAACAAGTGACGAGAGAAACGATCAGATCAAGTGTTTACACGGCTAATATTTACTTATCGAACGGATTATCAAAGGTTTACACCTTTACCCCTCTCGTTCCCATTGGAAGCTTATTCCGATACAGCCGGATTGGGTTAGGCTGTTTGAGTAACGTGGTTACATGAATCCGTTTTTTTTTTCTGATTGGGCTGTTATTACCATTTGTTGTTATAATATCAGGTCCATGCAGACACACCTAGTAGACACGCAATGTTTAGTTTTCTGGGATTATGTAAAAAAAAAAAAAGAAAGAAAAAAAAAAGTGTCGGTTGGATTTCAGATCAGGAGAAAACAAAAAGGTGTAGATGAACAGAACAAATGATGGAGATAAGTAGAGACAGAAAAAATGGTCAAAGATGGCCGCCTTCAAGGACAACACAGACTTGAGCCGATGGTGACAGTTGCTGTAACTACGACAGGTTTAATTCAAGTCTATGGATTATTCTTTGAAGTAGTCATTATAAAGTGTACAGGGTGTGTTTTGGACAAATTCGGTCTCTGTGTTGGAAGATGTATGTGAAAGTCTGCATGTGCCTGTGTGCGGAGGGACAGAGGGGTGTGTGTGTGTGTGTGTGGGGATCATTTGCCAGTGGGGTTGAGCACCCTATGGACAGTGCAGACGGTTTCTTTCTGCAGGTCAGTTCCAAGGCCTCACCCTCTCTCCTGCATCCATTCATAACTGTCAAACACACACACACACACACACATCGCCTTTTTACCTATTTCTCACAAGACCTAGGTTTTTTAATCACTGCTACTCACTTCCTGCTTGCTTCATCCTCAACTAATGGTCGTGTGGTGGAAGGCTGCATTTTGTGCGCGCTAATTGCGTGCAGTTTCCGTGTAACACTAGCCCCTTTTACTTCTCCGCTCTTTGATTAACTGCGTTAAGGTTTCGGTGTTTAGGTTGCGGCCAGCACTCTGCTTCACTACAGCCGCTAATTAAAACCTATTAGAATTAACTTGCGGGAGGGGGAGCTGTGTTAGCCCGCTGCCTGCCGTAGGACCCTTCACCAGCTCGAGCCACAGCTTTAATCAATGGGTGCTCTTTGTTTGTATTATTGTTTACACTAGACCCAGCCACACGCAAGAAATATTCGTTCCTTTCCTTTAAAACGACAAAACGGCACATTTTTTTGTTGGGCGCAATAAAATCTGCACGCGTGACGGAAACCAATTAAAAAAAGCTCCCTTATCTGGTTCTGTTTCTAACGTGCATATTTAGAGCGCGATGTCAGGCTGAAACGAACCAGTTTCTGCTTGAGGAACGGAAATTCCACTCGTAAAGGCTGACTCAGGATGAAGAGGGTTTGCACTGAAACGACTCCAGGGTCGAGCAGACAACAGGCTTTACTATTTCACTGTATAGCATCGGTGTATGAATAGAGAACGGATTAATATGGATTTTAAAGAAATCGTGTATCAATTATGATTGTTCGATGTCATTAACCCGTGGGATTGAGTATATACTAGAGCTTTCTGTGAATAGAAACACTTTAAGCAGCAGCAGTAGCAGTATGGTACGATTATTATCTCAAGGGGGTTGAGGCTCTGGATTGCTGATCTCAGGGTCGATGGTTCGAGCCCTGTCACCGGCACTTTTTCACTTGGACGAGACCCATAACCCCATGGTCATATATCTGTCTGAAATACCCATCCATTGTTAGATACAGGACATCCTCAGTGCCAGTCCCAAGCCTGGAGAAATGGCTGCGGGAAGAGGATCCGGAGTAAAACCCATGCCAGTAACTTGTGGATTGAATGATCCGATGTGGCGATCCTGACGAAGGGAAAGAGCGTAGTGTGTTTTTTGGCATCAGGAGTGCTTTCAGAGCTGTAAGAAAATCATTGTTAAATGCTTCTTTGATCGATGAACTACCTGGCACACGTTTTGGGGCAGAACTCCTTGTAGCTACACTCCGCTCGCAAGGCTTTAGTTCCCGTGCTGTTGCTGATCGCTCGTTATTATAGATCGCGCTAGCATGTGGTGGTGGAGGTGCAAGTTGGCATTTTTTTAAATTGTTGTTTACTTGAGTTTAACCTTATCTCAACTCGTCATCAAGTGCAATGCTCTTTCCCTTTAACAGAAGTGTGATGATTGATTCCAAGCAGCTTTCCACCAGCAGTACATCCGGATATAGATTAATGACGAAAGACTGGCCTCGTCATGTTCAAGACGTCTTAGTAGCTACGTGCATGTGGAGAGAATTTTCTTAAATTCGATTACAATCATTCCGCAAAGTGGTTCTGCCCACCGTGAAGCCTTTAATCTGTCTAAAATATCACAGAAGTAGTAGTTGTCTCCAGGCTTGGGTTAGGCTTCCCATCGATTGGTCCTATTGAGTGTTACTATTGGTTACAAGAATTAATCTGATTGGTTAGGTGCTTTACTACATAAGAAATGGGGAACCAATCAGAACCTCCTCCCCAGTGAGTGAAAGTGTGAAGTAAAGGTGGGAGAGGAGTGTTCTCATGGAGTTTACAGATCAAGAAGCAAAGCATAAGAGCAAAGTTTCCCTCGTAGAAACTTGTCACGCTGCCTGATGCTGTCCTGACATGGGACAAACCTGCGCAGAAAGAATGTGTTCCAAACAACAAAAGAAAAATGATCAGATCACGTGTTTACATGGCTAATATTTACCTGTGGTCAGATTATTGCATTGATTAAACTTTGATTAAAAAGTCATTCCAATTGGGCTGGATCAGATCAGACGTGTTTATTCCTAGTTATTCTCATTCTTAGTGGAATATTAGACTACATGTAAACTTGTCTATTGTGGACAATCCCCGCTTTTTTTTTTTTTTTTTTTTTTTGAAAATAATCATTTCAGTTAAGTATCATGATTGTTTTGTTAGACAATAAATTGAGACATTGACAAATTATTTAAATATATTTTAGGATTATAACAAAATCTGAAAAAAATAAATAATTGAATCGGGAAATTGTGATACTTACAGAATCGCAATCCAGATTGAATCGGCACCTGGTTATCATGATGATATCATATCGGGAGGTCCCTGGTGATTCCCGTCCCTAGTACTTACTGTCCAGTTAGATGTTTTGGCAGGACAAGTCAGCTAGTTGTTGGCAAATGGTTCGACTCAGATATTTGATGCTCTGTCCTTCGCACTGCTTGTGGTAGATGTTATTTCAGTCTGAATAGCATAATTTTTTCCTCTCAACATGTTTCTCCATGAAGGCACAGCATGTGTCCGAGGCACAGCTTTGCACGTAACTCGATTTGGTCATTTTGTATTCAGATAAGATCACCTGTTATTCTTGCTTGCTAAATATATCTGCCTCTTCTGTGTTTATTGCCGCCTTAGTTGGTAGTGTGATTCAGAATGATTTGTGAGTTGGTTTTTCTGGTTGCTGCTAGGTGACTACAGATAACCCTTAAAAAAAATTCCCAGGCACCTTGTCATACCAGTTTCATCTATTAAAAATCTTTTGGTGACATCAGGGGAAAAAGTGCGAAAGACTTTGATTTGACACCACTGATATTTTTTGTCGCTGTTGAAACCTGCGTTCTCCTGAAGGTGTTACTCAGCCATGTGTGTTAACCTTGTACCTCATTACCTCACTATTCCTCTTGTATGTTTTGTATATCTGTTAGCCATGGAGAAGGTCCCACAAGTTATCACAGGTCTCAGAGCCCCCACCCCTAAGTGTGTCTCTTAATGCTCCGGGTGAAATGCGTTTCTGATGATGCGTTGTTTTATGCCTCAAACCTCTTTAATTTTACTCCTCCTCCAAATGTTGCTTTTTTTTTTTGTGTTTATGTAAATGAGCTACCTCTGAGCCATGGCCCTTTAAAGAACAGCAGAGCTAAGCAACAAGCTTGTGGCAGCGGTGCAACTTATAGGATGCCAACCGACGGCACAGAGCAGTACTAAGAGGTAGCAAGTAGAGATGATGGAGTGTGTGGAAGTGCCGGATAAAAGCAGTCGAAGAGTTCGAGACGCAGCAAGACAAGACAAGATCAGGGAAGGAAGCATTTAACGTTTTTTTCTTCTTTTTTTTAAAGAGAGGTTGGACTGGAAAACTGCCTTAATGAGGCCAGGAAAATGAGGGAGAATGAGACCTACAGTTGGCGGTAATACAACATACCGGATTCCAACCGCTGTTAAATGAAGAAGAAGCTTGAAGAGGGGGCTCTTCATTTATAAGGTCGCAGTAGGGAAAATATCTAATTGGCTGGTTTAAGCCCTGAGTGATACAAAAATGATTAAAAAAATACATTTTAAATGATGTGTCCCCGTTATGCACGTTCAAACAGGATCAGCTTCACACAAAATCACTTTGACACTTTATTAGTCTAATACAAATGGATTCTAAGCCCGGACAGGAAGCAGTTTAAATTTGGACGCTGGTAAATACATTATCCGGACTGGTTGTGTACAAGCATCCGGTTCGCACCACAACCTTAAACAAAAAGATTGCAGTTGTTTACTCAGTAGTTGCACATTCTCTGTTTGAAGTGTCACCATACAGTATATCACGCACTGTGGACACCCTTTAGAGTAAAAACAGCAACGGATTAACACTGTACAGAAGACCAGAGTCTAGACTGTATACAGGATAGTTAACGTTCAGCGACGATGGAACGAGTCCTGCTTTTAGTTCCCAGCCATTCTTCCTGTTTCAGCATCAGCGAAACAGAGCACTGGGAGCGCTGGGAACTCCCGCAGTCGAGTTTGGAGTAGGAAAATGTTGCCGATTTGTCAAATCCATGCTGTGCTCAGTGAAAATAACTGAACTGTATCTTTTTATGAATTTCTGTTGTATGGTCACGGCTGCTGGAGTGTAGAGGAAACTCGTAAAGACGCCGTTTCCATCCAGCAGCCAGTTTTCTTCTGACATACAGCAACGTCCAGAAGATCGCTTCCTCTGAGCCATGAAATGCCAGACGGTCTTCAGGAACCACTGCTAACGCGTAGAAGAAAGTGTTCTCTCCTTCCAAACCACATGGGTTTGCTCTCCTGGACTGGCTGACTATGGATCCAAACTCTCGATCTTCAGGATCTGTGATCTGCCTTTTCGCTGCTCCCTTGACCCCATTAGTTCTGTTTTAGCATTGATGCTGAATGCGTCCCTTATAAACTGGTCCTTCGAGTCCTGAAGGAAATGTTCCAGGGCGCCCTCAGTGCTGACCAGTTTGGGATTTCACACACTCGTGTTCTTCTCATCGATGTGCTTGAGACATATGCCGGCGTTCACGTCTGCCGGATCTGTCTGCAAGGCTCTTGTATAAACTACAACCTTCTACCTCAGAAGTCAGACTTTCCTCTTGAAATCCTCCTCGCTCAAATCTTCCCTTTTGCTAACAAGGCAGTTTTCTCTCTTCCTTTCCTCACCTTCCCCCCCCCCTCTCTCTGCCCAGTTCCTCTGATGGAGTGCGTATATGTGCGCGCCAACCTCTCTGGGTTGTGGAAAGGTCCAGCTGCGCCAGCGTGTTCTCTCCATGCCAGGAGCAGGTTGTGTCACTTCACCAGTGTGCCAGGAAGCAAATGTGTATGTGTGCGAGTGTGCACTCACGTGCGGCCAGCTTGCCAAATGAGCCAGGGTTTAACCAGTTTTGCTGGACTTCACTGTGTGTATTTTTAATTATGAGCACGGCTGTGCCTTTTAAACGTGTAATTATTGGAAAGAAGCAGTTGGCTAATCGTGTCTGCCAGCCTCCAAACTTGCACCCGCTCCGCTCTTGCTCTTTCGGTTTAGGCCCGGCCGTGTCTGAACACATCCTCTGTGTCTCCTGATAACTTCCGCTGATACTCCTTTTGTTAACGCGTGCGTGTTTTTCATGTGAAGGGTTCCGATTATAAAGAGCATCTGTGCAGCGTGCTTTGGAGAGCGAACAAGAGGGTGCGTGTGCGTGCGCACGCACGCACCGTTACGTGCCAGTGCACATCACCCCTCTTACCAGCTGGCCGCCTGACATCATGCCCGCGCGGCGCCAAAGCCTTTGGCAGCGTGTCTCTGCCCACGCGCGGGAAGGAAAGGAAGAGTGGGAGCGACAGCGGACTCGCAGACACTTGAGCGAACAAAGAAAAGCGAGAGGTACTGCGAAGAACGGAGGAACAGAGAGGAGAAGGAGAGTACACTCATCTCCCCGGGGTTAGCGAGTTCACTTCTGGTCCGGGCAGCTTTCAGCAGACATGTTTGGAAAATCTCCAGGCTTTATGAAGCAAGAAAACACTGGGAATTCTGACATCCCCGGCATGCCGAATAGAGGAAGTACTAACAGGGAAGGGGCGGGGCAATGCATGCACGCTGTCCTCCTTTTTTGCATCCTGCTGGGTTTCCTGGGAAATAGGAAATGGAGCTGGTCTTGGAGGAGGGAAGAGGACATTGCTAGTGCAACCCCCTAAGTTCTGTTAACTATCAAGCGTGTGTGTGTTTTTGTCAGAAGGAGCAGACGAGTGACTAAATAT
The DNA here is from genome assembly GCA_028565275.1 of Leiocassis micropogon. Lineage (NCBI taxonomy): Eukaryota > Metazoa > Chordata > Actinopteri > Siluriformes > Bagridae > Leiocassis > Leiocassis micropogon. The sequence continues at coordinate 8,395,724 of JAOVVA010000028.1, read as the reverse complement.
CTGAGTATTTATCGCTCCTTATTAAACTGCTTACATTTCATATTAAACTTTAAATAAAGTTTATTCATTTGTATTTAATTATTAGCAGATTTTTTTTTATTGTCGTTGAGATCTCATTAGCATCAGTACCTCCATCTGTGTTTAAATCACATGACTATAAAAGGTGAGATGTCGCGTCTTTTTAAGGAAAGCCAATCCTCCCTCCGAACACACCCCTCCCTTCATTTCCAATTTCTTTCCTTTTTTCCTTTCCTTTTCTTCCTTCTTTTTTCCTTTCTATCCTTTACCTTTTCATTTTGCATCATTTCTTTCCATTTTCTCCATTTCCCCCCCCCCTTGTATTTACTTGTTTATCTTCTTCCTTTTTGTTTCGTTATTTTTTCCCCTTTTATTTCATCTCCCATCCTCCCATTTCTTTTTCAGTCTTTGCCTTCATTCTTCTTCTTTTTCCCCCTCCGTTTTCCTTTCTGTTTAATTTTTCCACTTCCCTCTTCCTCCTTTTTTCCCCCCTCTACCTTTTTCTTATTTTGTTCATTTACATTTAATTTTCCTTCTGTATTTGCTCCTCATTCATTTATTTTTTTTATTTTCCTTTTTCCTTTTCCTTACCTTTTATCTTTCGTACCTCCTTCATGTTTTACTGTTTGTTTGTTTTTCCTTTCCGTCTTCATTCGTTTGTCTTTCAATCACTTTTGTTTCCCTTTCCTCTTTTTTTTCTTACTTCCTTTCCGTTTTCACTCACTCACTCACTCACTCACTCATCGTCTATACCGCTTTATCCTGTATTCAGGGTCGCAGGGTTTCTGGAGCCAATCCCAGAAGGCTTAGGGCACGAGGAGGGGTACACCTTGGACAGGGTGCCAGTCCATAGCAGGGCACACACACTCATTCACACTCTATAGGCAATTTGGGAACGGCAATTAGCATAATCTGCATGTCTTTGGACTGTGGAAGGAAACCCACCAAGCTCAGGAAGACCGTGCAAACTCCATGCACACAGTAATCGAACCCGGACCCACGAGGTGCAAGGCGACAGTGCTAACCACTGAGCCACCGTGCCACCAATGTAGCAGCCATTCTACGCAGTGGAGCGTCAGTGTTTATGGTCCCCTTCTACTGAACTAAGAGTCTTTGCAAGCATTTCTACTACTTTAAAATTCTTCATTTTGGGAATCGTCCGGGATCTCCCGATAAGATACAAGATCTCGACTCATTATTGTAACTTATCAGATTTCATGTCACAATTTTAAACGAGCAAATAATTTACTCCCACCAAACATGATCTGTTATCACACTTTAAAAAAAAAAAAAAAAAGGAAAGAAAGTAAACACTACCAGTCAAAAGTTTGGACACACTTTCTAATTCTAAATCTAATTCTTTTCCAGATTTTTCTTTCTTTCTTCATTGTAAAAGATGTCCAACATGGACAATAATCTCCTTTGAACAGCCGGTGCTGAGATGTCTCTGCTACGTATGCTCTGTAATACCTTCATAACGGCTCTAATCTGAGGTGCTGTTTTATTAATTGGTTGGTAACTCTAAATGAACTTTTCTGCAGCGGAGGTCTTGCTTTCCTCGTTTCATCACGGTGCTTGATGGGCTCTACAGATGCACTTGGCACAATACTGTGCTTGCAAGAACTATTCCAGAACAGCTGACTTTCGTGTCTTGAAATAACAACTGATTGTTGTTGTAACTTAATTACCTAATGTTATTTCATAGTTTTCTAGTCTCGTACTAGACTTGTATCCAAGCTTTTGACTGGTACTGTATAATGAAATATCGTTAGATTCCTGTTAACATGGGATAGGTGGCCAGTCTCAGATCAGTCACCTGCCAACATTGTTCTCCTCTCCATCTCGGCGTGTGTGTGTGTGTGTGTGGTGGAGATGGCTGTACTGGGAGAGCGAAGAGGATCGGGATAATGATGAAGACGAATGTTGGCTGTCTAGTGAGCTGACAGCCCAAAAACATGGCTTTAAACTGCTGTCAGTCCACAGGCTGCTCCGTCAGTTCCCTCTCACACCACACACCACCCGTCTCCTCCTCTTTCTTCTTCTCTTTATCACGCCGTTCCCGGACCTACTCGTTGATTTGATTTCATTCATTTTTTTCATCATTTCATTTATTTTATTTATTTTTGTTCCTCGCCACGAATCTATGCAGCTATTTTGGCATTCCTCACTCATTCATAGTGCTTTACGTTCCTTCAGGAAAAAAAATCCTCACCTTTTCATTTCGCCTTTAACGGTGTGTTTTTCGTGTTTTCATTCCTCTGTATGCGTGTTTCAGAGGGACACGGTCACGATTGGTAAATGTCTTCTTTGTCTCCATCTCTCCCTGTCTCATATTTTCACCTTCTTCTGTTCCTCTCTCTCCCATTGAGTTGTTCTCATTCTGATCCCTCTCTCTCCCCCTCTCTCTCTATACTCTCTCTTTTCTTGGATGAACAGGTTTGTTTGAACGTGTGTGGAATGCTGTTGTGAAAGCACAAGCAGAGTTTCATTTTATCCACATCAGTATGCGTCACTCCAGCAACTCGTCAGTGTGTTTTTTTTTTTTTGTTTTTTTTTTGCCCCTAAATTGCGTGTATCTGCATGAGGACTCTTGTGTTTGAATGCATGCAAATGTTAAGCCTGTACTGCCATTCAAACACCTAAGCCTGTCTTTCATGTAGTTATGGTTCAGACCACACCCCTTTCTCTCTGTTTGTGTGTTTAGCGATGTAGGTAGGTGATTCAGTCAGCATCTGTCTTATTGGAGTCATTACTGCTCTCCAGTGCGGCTGTACAGCGATGAGACTCGTGTAATGTCAAGCTCACATGCAGCATAAAGGAATGCTGAGGGACTTGTGTGTTGGACAACGTGGTTACACCTGTACAATATCATAAACAATAGAAATAATGACGCTACAAATGATCCTTATTCATCGGTGACTCCCAGAATCATTACTGCACTGATTAGGTATTTGAGAAACATTGATTTCATTATTGGTTAACAATTAATCCTGATCAGTTTGTTTTGATTAATTAGATGGATTAATATTCATTTTCATATTACTGATTTATAGTTAATCCGATGCTTCAATATTACTTCCATAAATAGCTTTAGTGTTTTGTATATTGTTTGACAGAGATTAGCTTTAAATTATATTGTGCAGGTTGTTTTTGTGTCATTAACCATTACAGAATGAATGTATTATTTAAGGCAATATCCAGTTTTTATCGTAAATGTGCAATTCGAATCATATGAATTTGAGTGTTCGTCTTTGTACGTACAAAGCTGCGTTCTTTTTCCGCCCCACTGATCTTGTGCACCACCCACCAGTCCAGTAGGTGGTGGTATACCATCAATCTCCCCATAAACTCAAAAGAAGAAGCAATGATACTCTCGCAAAATGAGAGTATCTCGTTAGTAATTTGCAGGAAGTTGCAAGCAGTTTGTTTTTGTCTGCAAAATTTGTTGTTTTTTAAAAGAATTTAGTTTTGGACCATTTAACTTTTTGTCCACCAAATAATAATAATAATAATAATAATAAAAAGTAAAAAGGTAGCCTATGAACAGTGGAACCTCATTGTACGAATGCCATTGTTTTGAATTTTCGTATTTTGCATTTTACGGATTTTTGTCAGCTAAAGCTGTTTCGAAAGTCAACACACAATACCAGCGTTCAAAATCTATGTGATTTATTTATTTATTTATTTTTAAATATTGCTAATATTTGAGGGTGGCTGCAAATTTTTGACCTTAAGAACTTCCAGAACAGATTCGTATACGGAGATTCCGCTGTAAAATTCTGGATTGGACTGCGATTTCAGCAATCTTTTAAGATTATTACTAATCACATTGTACAAGATGATCACCAGTATTTTATCTAATACTTTCTATGCGTTACCATGTTTCGTTTGCGTGGCCGCTGCCACTATCTTTTTTTTGTAGCTATAGTATGAGTTTTTGCCTTCTCATATCCCGTCTTCTATGGTGACGTCTAGACGAGCATCGTTGCAGCTACCAAATTCTTTTTTTTTTTGGGTCTTGTAATTTTGTTACACAACCATACACAGTATGATATGCAGTAAAAAAAAGCTTAATTAACTGTCTGTGACCTAAAATTTACAAAGTAGCAGAATAAAATAGAATTAAAATAGAAATGTACCACTTTTAAATAGAATAGAAAATAGTAACATACATACGTACAGTAAGTAAGTAAGAACGAATGTCTTTAGTAACAGAGAACATGACGGCATATGACCAAAATTATGTGGACAGTATAAAGTCCTTGTATACTGTAGGTTTAAGCTTCACAGTGCGACTATGCACATGATCACTGAACATGTTTGTGTTGTGGTGAAAAAAAAAAAAATCTGCTCATGATCCAGATCTTAACCGATATGGAGGTACGTCTAGGCTTGGGTTTTCACGGCTGCTTCTGAAACAGGCTTTCCAATCTTCATTGCCTGTCAATTTAAAGTCTAACTAGGAGGAAGCCAATGACCCAAAACATTACCAACTCAACAAAGGGCTTCAGCAAGTGCAAGGTTTAAGACAGATGCTGAAAACAACCTACTGCTAATTAAAGCTGTGGTAAGAAAGTATCGCACAGGAAGAAGACACCAGTCTGATGACGCCAGCGGGTTGCTGGTTTTATGCAGTTATCGCAAACGCGAGATATGCAACCAAGCATTAAGTGTTATTTGCTTTTAATCAACTTTCACGCTATGTTCCAGTACTTTTGCTCACCTCAAATTCCAGTCGTCTGCCACTAAAGTTAGCACATTTTATATTTAAATACCAGGCAATTTATATTTAAATCTGAAATCTCAACTTCACCGTTCGATCCATCGTATACCAAGAAATGCGAGAGAATGTTCATTGCTGTCCCAATACTTTTGGAAGGATCGGTTTCTGTATTCAGGATTTGCCCCATGATGGAGGCGGTGTTGAAGGAATGCTGTTTCATTTTCGTTAGGTGGGTTGCGATTAACCGTCGGTCCATTTGCTGTGTATTCAAACACACCCATTATTTATTTATACTTGGTATCTGGGGAAACGTAATGTGTGTTTGTGGTCAGGCAGCTGTTAAACAAACGCACGCCGTGCCTCCAACATGATCGGGAAAAAAGTTCAAGATTTAACAGGAAATGTTTTTATGATTTGTGTTAAACGTGTTAATTACTATAATGGCACCAAGTCCCAGATTTCACCTAACAAAGGCAAATATATCATATTTCATTTCCTTTAAGTCTGTTTTTAATACTGTGGTACGTTTAGTTGTGATTGCATAGCGCAATGAAGTTCATAATCGAGGTTTATTTGGAGTCATTTTGGACACTGAGACCCTCTCGTACACTCATCATTTATGTGACGCAGTTCACCTCCAGATTGTTCAGACAGAAATTTAGTCTAACTTGTTAACTTGTGAAAGAGATACGGAGGTGCAGTCCTGACCTTGCTCTAAGCCATTTCCACATGTTTGGGGCATTAATGGAGTTCCTGGGAGGCTAGCGTTTAGAACAGGAACAGTCTGATCATGGCTCAGGCGTAATGAGAGAACTTTTTACGTTGATGGCGTCCAAGCACTAGTGAAACACTGGGATAAGTGCATTAGTGTAGCAGGAGATTAGATTATATTGAGAAATAAAGTGAGTTTTTATTCGCATTACTGTGTTCTGTTGTTCTCCACTATCAAAAGTCTCGGTTTGACTTGAACGCCTTTCGTCTTGTGCATCATATCTTTAATACAAACTGGTAGCTTTGACATTTGTAATAAGCACTTGTTTTAGGGATTGTGGTTGCTCTTGATCAGTAGGTCCATATATGAACCCCCGGTCGCGTCCCTTTTGCTAGGAAAAATCTGATGGCATCTTTTTAAATTTTTGTATTTTATGCGTCCGAGAGCTTTATGGAAAGGCGGTTGAATTATCAATAGCGCACTCAATCGATGACTGTGCCACTGTGTTGCTCTTTATCTGCCTCCTTGAAACCAAAGTGTTTTCAATCAGCTGCACTGACTTTACCTTGTTGACCGGAGTCTCTCTTTCCGCTCTCTCTTCTCAAGCCGAACCAAAGATTTCATGAAATAAAATGGTTCATTTGCTAGCGAAACCCATCACACTGCTAAGCTAAAATTGATGTAGATTAGCTCTTTTGGCTCTTCTTCTATGGCAGTCATACGTACCACTTTTATGACGGGATGCGCATGTGAACGATCTTGCTGTTTAGGATCTTTGGCTGATCTTTTACTGTAAAGAAAACGGAATTATAATTGGATTTATTACACCAAACGAAAACCGTTATTGCGGCACAACAATCATTTAATCTCGATTATATTGTTTTCATAATCGTTGGACGCCAGTAATCATTAATAAAGTTCAGTTAATTGTTCGGTGCTTCACAACTACTGCTGACTGGATGCTTTTTGTTCCACACATTATTCTGGAGACTGTTAGTGAGTAAAGCAGGTTCTGAAATCCTCGAACCAGCCTGATCAAGCTATGGTCACTGAGATCACGTTTTAACTCCATGTTCTTATAAGTATGTTCTGGGTTTTAAAGGTTCCATATTATGCTCTTGTTTTATTATCATTATTATTCTTATTATTATTAACAAGTCTTAAGATTTCCCCTTTGTGGAAGTGCATTTTTCCAGCCAATCAGAAGACAGGAAATGGGACAATGTCCATGAGTTGGAATGATGTCATACCAGTTGGAAAATGTGAATAGCTGGTACAGTTATGGTCATGGACAAAAATGGAATAATGACAGGATGGACTGGATGTTTTTTGAGTTTTGTCTGTATATACACATGTACTGGAGACCGATGTAAATGTCCAGAAATTATGCAAAAGTGAATTTTTACATAATAGATGCCCTTTAACTAAAGTTCTTGGCCTGTTTTCTTTTTTTTCTTTCCCCAACTGCTAATTTTACAGAAGGATAAATGTTGACGATCATGACCATCCGATTGATGAGAAATGATTTGAATAATTAGAGATGTCCCTTTTTCTTTGCTGATCAGGGGAAAGTCCTGTTGAGTTCTCTAATTGTTTCCCAGACTGCCGTACTCTAAGTACCGAGTGGAGGAAAAGTAAAAAGACATCGAAAGTCCATATTTATAATACAAATGTAGGCACCGGTGCCGTCAACCAGTTTCCTCAGATAGCTGGGGATGGAATGCACATCCTTCTGAAGGAAGACATTTGGAATATTGCTGAGAACCTCCTGAATCCGTGCCTCCAAGTCATCTAGTGTGCGAGACTTTGTCCTGTACTCCTCCAAATCACATGGAGTGAGATCTGGACTTCTTGGAGGCTATTGATGAGGTCTGTGTCGTCCCAGCCAGTCGTGGTCCAACCGTGCACGCACAGCAAGAGCAAAATGGGACGGTCCACCATGGGATAGTGCTACCACTTCTATACCCATTAAATATCGCCATTAAATTTTTATCCACCCTGTATATAAAAAGTAAAATCCTGATTTACAGCATGGATTCCATGCTCACCTCTGCAATGATAAGAAATATAATTTAGGTTTGTAGGTGACCGAGTGTGAGTCCCTTTATTAGCTTTACTTCCGTGTTCCTGTGACACGTTTAACAAGCAGCTCTGTGGTTGCAGCGCTCGACTCCACACACAGTTTTGTACTGTGGTTTTTAAAGAGGCATATTCGTGGAGCCTAATGAACAGTAGTGGGTTGCCCTTGACTGTTGGCCCTGCTCCAAGAGCCGAAGTTGGCATTGAGGAACTGTTTGTTTTTCTCTCCTTGTTTATTAATGAAGAAAATGCGCTGCTGCTTGAGGCGCTCTCTCTCTAACCCTGCCCTAAAGCAGGTTCTCAGAAGGCGGCTCCACCCTTGTCGTTACTTGCTATTTGTTTTTTTTTGTTGTTTTTTTTGTTTTTCCGTGGCCTGATTTCTTTCTCTCTCTCTCTCTCTCTCTCTCTCTCTCTCTCTCTCTCTCTCTCTGAGTGTGTGTATATTTGTGGCCCTCAGGTGCTGGCAGTTGAGTGATCCGTGGGAGACGTTTAGCTGAAAATGTAATACAGAGACACGAGTATCAGGTTTGTCGTGTGTCTGTGTGTCGCACTGTAGTTAACGTTTGCACTCATGGAGTCTCCATTCGGACCGTTGTATAGGATCAGTTTGGAATTCTCACCAATTTGCTCACTCCTGGGTGGCGGGACGACTTTTAGAGATCTCCCTCAGTTTGGTGCTTAACATTTTGACACGTTTTCTACTGTAGATTGTTTCAGGAGTGTTGAGTCCAGTAGTACCCATAGATGGTAGGGATGTAATGATGTTTTACACCATGTGTGATCTGTAAACCCGAGCTGTGTGTATGGGTGTGTGTGTAAGTGTTAGTGGAGGGTTGTAAAATCATTAAAGTGGATTTTTTTTTTTCTTCTTGTTTTTTGTTACAGCAGAATTCAATGCATACCCGCAGTGCACTTTATCATCAAAGACAAAAACTGGAAAAATCCTGTCCTGATAAGTGTCATAATTGTGTATCTATTCATTTAAGTGTTGACTCAGCTCTCGGTATCTGTCCACCGTCTTGCAAGTTCAGTGTAAAATGAGTGTTATTACTGACTGACGAATTTTATTTCCATAACCACAGAAATACTGCAAATCCCCTTTATTTCCTCTGATCTTTTTTTCATGCTGATCTTGTAATTTAAACTCCAGTCCTTTAGGTGGCAGTAGTGCCCACGTAAACTTGAAGAAGAAGCAGGAGATCTTTGTGGAAGTCAAATGCAGTTTATAAGAATTAGACCAACGGTTATCCCAAAGTTCCAGGATTTTTTTTTTTTCCACCTAGAAAAAGAAAAAGGGCTGATTTTCCCACAGTCGAAGTTCGGCCATTTTTGGTAAAAAAAAACCAAAACAAGAAACATTTCCAGAGACTGTGTGAAAATCTCTTTGGAAAGAATTATCTCGAAATCACAGGAAAATTAACCTCTTCAAATCCGCCCTCAAAAATCATCCCGATAGTTTATAATGGGAGGTTTGCGTGTGGCCGGAATGAATCAGCAAAAAAAAACAACACATCACCTATATCAAATCAGAGACACGGGTGTCCTGCGTCCTCCAAAAAAAAAAAAAAAAACAATGAGGAAGATTGGGAGCAATCAAGCTTTGTTTGAGAACTGCAAAATACCAGATTTTGTCATAGGAATGAATGCATTATGCACTCTGACAGATTTTTAACTAAAAACGTTTTTGCTCCACTTTGGGTTAAAAAAAAAAATGTTCCTGCACTCAGTTTTTGAAATACGTACATGACATTTTACAGGACACAACCTGAAAACTTCCTCTTCTTGAACAATCCACATTACGTACATTAAGTAAAAAAGCTTGTTAAATTCTGTCTGCGAGTTTCATGTGCGGGGGGGAGGGGCGGCTGCAGCGATTGGCCCAAGCCACGCCCCCTCAAAACCCACACTCGCATCCATGAAATTAAAGACAGTATACACACTCGTACCACTTATAACTCTATGCTCTAGAAACGAGCCGTGTTCACTGTTATTGTTCAGGAAAAGGTGCATTTTTGTTTTTGTAGCATTTCAAAATGGATTTAATCACATCTCTTAATAAACATGAGCATTAATAAAGCTTAGATAATATTCGAGACCAAACCCAGCAGCGTCATCCCCATTTCATGATGATTGTACAAAGCCTTCTTTTGTTTCATCCATGTTTCTAAATAACCAAGCCAGATCTCTGCTGTCACCACTATTTCTTTGTTAGGTTTCTTATTCATAACGTAACATAATTTTCATAATGTTTATTGTAAAGGGAGGAGTTTGCCTATAAATGATGGAAAAACATGGTTTAACTTTTCTCTGACTCATTTAATGAAGATAATTCCCAGCTCCACTTATAGAGTCAAGAGTTCTGATATATGCACCTAATCGTGTTCTCTTTCTCTCTGTCTGTCTGTCTTTGTGTGTGTGTCTCTCTTCCTCTTAGATCATAGAGTGGTGTCCCGTTGCAGTGCAGAGACAGCCATGGCCACGGCTATATCGTGACACACAGAGACATGGTGAGTACTGCTGCTGCTGCTGTTGCTGCTCCAGAGCCATGTCAAACAAAGGTCCCTCTGCAGGGGGCCTGCTGTGAGAGACAGAGCCATGTGTGAGAAAGTGGGATGGGGGTTGGGGGTGCTGAGAAAAGCAGGAGTGCACGAGAAAGAGGAATAGCTTCACTGTGTAAACGAGATTCCTAGCGCTCAAGCGTTTCCAGCAAATCCATCTTTTCAGTCAGGTCCGACTCGCACCTGCCTGGTCGTTAATATTGTAAGTAGCATCTTGACTGAGGACTGATGTCAAGGCAGGAATCCCCAAAACGTGGATTCGATTGTAGACATCTGTTGTGAATACTATAGCTATGGAAGGAGTAATATTTGGATGGCAGAGGATCGAGCATTAGGGTGGAAAAAAAAAAGAAATGGCCAAAGGGGTGGGTTGGATTGGAGTAACCCCTGTTTAAGGCCTCCAAATACTTAACAATCCAGAGATCTCAGCATGTGTGCATGGGGAAGGGGAAAAGAAGCATTTCGTGGACGACGGAAAATCGCTTGGCCCCTATGGCTACGCTAGGCCTCTTGCCTCCTTCCTTTACTTCTTTTCTAGCTTCAATTTGCTAAATATTGTCCATTGAAGAAGTTTTTGTGTACTTTAGGACTTTCGTACAGCCTTCCTGTTTAAATGAAAGTACAGTCTTATTGAGCTTGCTGTTAATACACAATGAGGTTGTGTGATGCAGCCCATCACGAAGAGGGAGTTACTGTTACCACTAAAATGTTTTATTCCACCTCAAGGTGCATCGGTGAGATTATTTGTTTTTCCCCTAGAGTTCGGTCTCGAACAGTTAGCTGGGTTGTACATTTGAATGATTTTCAAGCACTGTCACAAGTCTCTGTTTCTAGGATCTGCAGTTGCCCATAGAGTTTGTGTAAAATTACAGTAGTCGCATCCAGAAACAAAAACGGATTCCAGACTTGGAGGTCTGTGCAATTTCACTAATGCCTGCATTGAGCAAAGAAAACAACTAGGGAGATTGTTGACTGGAATTGGGTCAAGCACTGTCCTTAAAACCTGGAAGGATGGTGCTGAGCTGTCAACCTTGTGGAAGAAATATGATCGGAAGAAAATTATGAATGGAGGTCACTTAAACCCTTGGTACAGGCCTGACAGGGTATGTATTTTTTTTTGGCCTGACAGGGTATGTATTTTTTTTTGGCCTGACAGGGTATGTATTTTTTTTTGGCCTGACAGGGTATGTATTATAGAACAAAATGTCATACACTAAGGTCAATTATGTTATAATTTTGTGGATCGTCTATGAATGAAGACGATTTTATCATCACTTGCTTTGGATCAGCTATAAATCTGTGTTTCCTGGTTGTTCAGGGTGTCTGTATTTAAAGTGCATGTCCGTTCTCATAAACTCTCTAAAAATCACCAACCAAGAACCTTAGCCTCCTGAGCCACCGCTACCCTCTGAACATTACAAATTGCCAACAGTGGAGACTTATTCCTAAAATGATTAAGCACCAGCCATAAAACTACCTTGTCTTATGTGACCTATAAAAAATATCTTATTTGAATGGATGCAACGAGTTCTAGAGCTGCTGTAAGAGAAATCAGCACTTTCTAATGTATCAGATTAGAGAATTCAGTAGCATTGTGATAATACAGTTCAACACAAAACATTGCATTTTTACACAGGGGTTGTGATTGGTCGTTAAGTGATGTGATGCAAAGTTGTAAAGGAACTAGCTTTGGAAGGTAAGCTATATATAGGACTATTAGATCCCCCCCCCCCCCCCCATGACCTCATATTAGAAGAGCCCCTCCCCCATATTGTTTTTCAGTTCTGCAGGGGCGAAGCTCAGCACTAGCAGATTTGCATAGACACTGAAACAGCAAGTTTGGAGAAGGAGTGAAAAAAAAAAAAGAGCTTTAATATATTTTTATGATGCTTTAAAATGCTTTTTTTTTCCTGTAGACACACTTTGAGGGAGTTCTGAGACCTGTTTTAAGAAATGGTAAAATATGGGACTTATAGAATATAAATCGATCAGATAAAGTTCTCATGTGTATGTATGTGTATAAACGTACAGATATGAGCAATAGTATTAAAATTAAGGAAACCGTTTTTGTTTTTTTTCTCTTCTTTTCTTATTTGATCATTATACATCTTGTCTACTTTATTCATTAATGGCTTATGGGCATGAGAAAGCTTCTTAATTGGATACCTTTAGGCTATAAATCTCAACAATGGTCTGAAACGCAAAACCACATAAATGTGAGGGTGCAAAAACTAACACTAGTTCACTGGTGCAAACTAATTGAATTTTTTATTTTCTGCATCTAAACCCGATTTGGGCTGTTATATGTTGGTAGTTCAAGCCTGCCCTGTTCTAGTTCTTTAACATAGCCTTTGGCTGTTTTGTGGACGGCATTCAAGGAATCTCTTGGCTTGTATTGGGTTTAGTTGACCTACGAAGCCAAGCTGGTTAGATCGTGTCGGTTCTGTGGGTCTGAATCCTGCCGTAAGCTCTCCGAAGCCAAAATTATTCTCTTTAACATTACTTCAAGGTGTTGTGTCAGGATGCATAAACCTGTGGGAGTTGGGAGTGTGCTGAAATGGATTTCTTTTTTAACCACCTTATGTTCTCTCTGTCTCTCTCTCTCTCTCTCTCCCCTTTTGAAATGGCAGCTGAATTCTCGTATGAGGCTCATACAAGAGACTGCCTCTTACCAGTAAGGGGAAGTGGGGGTGAGGTATTGTGAACGGACACAATTGCATTTTGATAGCACCAGAAAATGGGAGATAATGTCCGCTAAACTCTTTATCTAATAGACGGAGAACACACATGTTCACGCTGATGTGTGTTCTGGACTACTAACATCATGGCTTTTTATTTGACTTATATTCCACAGTTACAGCTGGAAGATAAATAACATGGTATTTGATGTGTATCCTGGTCTTTAGGGTTATTTAACATGTCTAGTTGGGAAAATTTTACACATTTTTTTTAACTGGTGGTTGAACACAGTATTTCTCCCTCAGTTCAAGTTTTATTTACACAGTTCTGGTGGCACAATCCAATGTTTGCCTATACACTGATGAGAGGCGTTCAGCTTCCCATCAGTATCGGCACTAACCACCGAACACGAAAGTTCATGACCAGTTTACAGAAAGTGTTTTAGAACAGCGATCCGTTTTGTGAGCAGCTCTCTGTGAAAATAAAGATGGCGGAGGTGGAACGTGAGCAAGCCAATTCAATCCGGTGTTTATGAAATTGATCGCGGAAACCCGATTCTTCAAGTAAGTTATCAGAAGGCATTGAAGGACTCTGGCTAGTAAGAATACGTAAGCTAATGCTAGATTACCGCTGGGTTGTCGGTTACCGCGACATGCAAAATAAACCTCATTTTATAAAATTTTAATCGGTTAACGAGTATTTCCGTTTCCGTCTAGGGATGAGAAGATCTCATCTTTTTCGGTCTAAATATAAGCTCAGCTGATGTTTCCGTTATCTTGTAGATACAATGAGCCGATCACGGACACGCCTGTGCACATCAAAACTTGGCAGGACCGGTGAGGACGGATAGCACAACACCGGCAGTGAGCCATCAGACTGTCCAAGTGTACACCCATAGCAGTTAGCTAAAGGATAAAGAGCGAAGAGATGGGATTTATTGAGCCAGATAAACACACCTGGTGATTGTTCGGGATGTTGGGACTTTTCTCAGACAAGCTCCATCAAACAGAAGACCAGTTTACACTCGCATAGACCACTTATGTGCAAAATTGTTCAACTCAGTGATTGATTGGCTCTACTGTTTAATAGTGATGGGTCGTTCATGAATGATTTGTTCTTTTTGAATGGATCTTTAACATGCCTCAGATGAACGAGTCGTCTCGGAGAGTGATTCGTTTATTTTCTATTGGGCGCGCATGCGCAGAGCAGCGCAAAACCTCAGTATGTTATATACAGGAAACAGAAATGAGTAGTTACCTTTGAGTCTTTTCGGTCCTGAGTCGTTCGTTCCTTTGTCACGTGACCCCCATAGACGCTATGCAGTGCAATAGATTCAAAAGAACAAACGACTCTACCATACCATACTCTGACTCGAAGATATGAGAGTTGAGCTACTCATTCTGTTTATTATAATATGTCCTTAGCTGCATTGCAATATTTTCATTACTTAAAGACTATAGCTAAAAGCTAAAAGTTATGGTAAAGAATAACATGCACTAGTTAGACACTAATATTTTCTAGGCTGTAGATTAGCGCTAGGATTTATGCTTTAGGATTACATGGACTAATGAGCTAGGTGCTAGTATCTGAAAAAAGTTAAAATTTAGCTAGAAGTTATTATCTTCAGGAACATCTAACCTTAGCTCGAAGTTATTACCTCAAAAAAAAATTATTACATGGGCTAATATGCTATCTACTAATATCTTAGGAAATAATTGCCATTTAGCTAGCTAGCTAGTAACTGTTATCATACAGAACAGCTTACATTGAAGCTGGTAGGGCTGCAACAACGAATCGATAAAAATCGATTACTAAAATAGTTGGCAACGAATTTTATAATCAATTCGTTGTGTCGCGCGACGCGGAGACATTTGATTATTAAAAAAAAAACTTTAGTTGAGCGTGGAGCGGAGTGAACACACGCGGTCTCGCGCACTGATGCTAGCAGAGTTCAGCGCCTCACAGACAGGGTGGAACAAAAAAAAAATACGAGCGGAGGTAGAGGAAAGATACATAGTGGAGGCTGCGGGGTCTTAGTGCGCGTCTCTTACTGGTATAATCAACATCCGTGCACGCGTGTACTGTTTACTATAAC
>JAOVVA010000028.1:8352836-8370995 GCA_028565275.1 Leiocassis micropogon | reverse complement strand
CGCCCGGCCGTCTGCGTGCGCGCGTGGCCGTCCGTCTCTGTCTGTCTGCGTGCGTGCGTGGCCCGTCCGTCTCTGTCTGTCTGCGTGCGCGTGTCTGCCCGTCCGTCTCTGTCTGTCTGCGTGCGCGTGTCTGCCCGTCCGTCTCTCTGTCTGCGTGCGCGCGTGGCCGTCCGTCTCTCTGTCTGCGTGCGCGCGTGCCCGTCCGTCTCTGTCTGTCTGCGTGCGTGCGTCTGCGTGCGCGCGTGCCCGTCCGTCTCTCTCTGTCTGCGTGCGCGCGTGGCCGTCCGTCTCCCTGTCTGCGTGCGTGCGCGCGTGCCCGTCCGTCTCTGTCTGTCTGTGTGCGTGCGTCTGCGTGCGCGCGTGGCCGTCCGTCTCTGTCTGTCTGCGAGCGCGCGTGGCCGTCCGTCTCTGTCTGTCTGCGAGCGCGCGTGGCCGTCCGTCCGTCTCTGTCTGTCTGCGTGCGCCCGGCCGTCTGCGTGCGCGCGTGGCCGTCCGTCTCTGTCTGTCTGCGTGCGTCCGTCCGTAATTTAAAGCTAGTGTTAAATACCCTAATCACCCTATAAATATTTGATTCTTTGCCCCGTCTAGGGATTTTCCAATTTGCTATGGGCGAGTATCACCAGGTGCCACCCTATACGATATCCCAATACTTGGTTGCCGGTTTGATTTGTATGATGTATCCCAATTTATTATTATTTCCTTTTTTTAACTTTCATAACAATTGTAAACAAACTTAACAAATAATTTTCTCCTGCCACACAGGATGCTGTGTAAATAGTTTTTTACGCCACCTGTAGGATTATGGATGAATAGCAACATTTTACATCAGCAAACAAGGCACATTTATTTATTTCCTTCAAATTAATATTTTTTATGAGGTTCTGATATTGACAAGTTGTAAGTTGCCACATGTGGGCAGGAACCAGATTAAGGGTTGAGCATCACCGCTGGACCAATATATGAATCGGTACCTCACTAGTAGCTAAGTAAATTAAACTTTCTGCTTTTGTCAACTATGAGATAACTAAAAGTGTAGAGATTTAAATACTAAGATTTGAATACTAAGGTTTAAATATCATCAGTCTGCCTCACATAAAGTTACTCCTGCAGTCGGATTTCTCATTATGTCCAAGAACTTTTTTTTTTTTTTATTGGCCTGTACTTAAAAAAAAAAAAAAAAAAAAAAAAAAAAAAACCTAGTCATTAAAATACTTGTATAAGTGACTGACTACAATTAGCGTATGAACTTTTAACGTGTTTCTTGCTTGCTGTTTGGTTTAACCCTTTAATGTGAGAGTCGTTCCAGTTTCGAAAAACAAACTATCTCTTGTATGCAAATGTACGCTTGATTCTAGTGCTGTACAATTAATTGCATAGAAATCAAAATCGCAATATGAACCCTTGCACTTATGCAATCCCAAAAAAGGTGTGATTTATAACAGGTTATGTGTGCAGGGTCAGTCGTTCATGTGAAGTTTTACGGAACATGACCTATGGACTCGGAGACTCGCGTTAAAACTGTCCAATCAAAAGCTTCATTCATCACGGCATTGTTTGTTTTAAAATAGTTGAGTGTGGTTTTGGTAGCCAGGATTGTATAACTTGGTGGTTTTTGAATATTAACATGAATTATTTGTATGGAGCACGTGCAGGCGTAATGCCGAATGAGAAAACATGAAAGACACAAATCACAGATGCTTTCGCATGTTATTTAGAGAAGGTCACGGAGGCCATGTTGTGAAAGAGCGGTTTCTGAAACGTGAATTATGAGACAACTTCTAGTAGCGTTATTTGCTTTTAGTGTATAGGTTTAAATACTGAATGGTGCATTTAATAGTTGAATATTATAGTTTAAATCTCAATGTGTCAAAATGTGTGATATTTTAAAAAAAATGTTTTATGTTTTTAGTTATTTATTAATATTTTTAATTTTTTTTTACCCAAAAAAAGTCAAGCCATACTTGATTCATACAGTTTTGAGTCTAGTCTTGTTTGGGCCAGTTTTGTTGTGTTCATCGTATATACTTGTCTAAATTTCCTCATCCAAAAAAAAAAAAAAAAGTACTTTGATACTGATAGACTAAAGCGTTTTTATTTAAAGGACAAAATTCAAAGGCGAATCCTGTTGCCTTGCAGCCGTAGGATATACCGTCTCCGGTTCGGTTTTGATCTTCAGTTTATGGTAGGTAATCTCAGTCTGCTGAGAGAGACAGCCAATTGTAGATCATTGATCTTGCTTGTCAATCATTTATGCACGTAGCAGTCATCTTCGAGACGCTCTGTAATGAAGTCGGATGGTCTGAAGTTAGAAGAGAGCTGTCGAAGTGCGTGCGTTCCTGCCCTTGGTGTCGGTCCTCCCTTTTTCGCCCGAGGGGTGGCAGGCAGCCGCTTACATCATTTGTGTTTCTTGGAAGCCGTCCTGAATATTTTCTGCATGACAGCAGAATCTGACAGTGCAGCTTTATGATACGATCCTCGACCAGAAAGCTTATAGAGCTGGAGGGTGTCCACATGCTGGACCATAAGCTTTTCATAAGCAGCTTTTCATGGGGGAGCAAAAAATAATTTACAGACATAACTAGCGCCAGTCAGGTATCCGTGCGGTCGTGTCGACTCCTGTTCCTGCCCCAGGTGTTTGTTAGCAAGCGCAAGGGTCATGTAAGGTTTCAAGTTTGTAGTTGCAACGCCTTGAAGCAGTTTGAAAGTTGTTCAGCTTTAATACGGAACATTAGGCTAGTTTTACTTTTGTTTAGCATTCTTTACTTATTGTGTGGTTTCAATGGAATCTAATTAACTATTTATTTTAATTGGCTGTTTTAAAATCTACTATTGATGTAATAATAGTTGGTTTGTGTGACGTTTTTCACTTGCATTGCTGATTGTTGTAGGTTTTGTGGAATGTTGAATGCCACGTTTGGCCCATTACGCATGACACTAAATACCTTTGATAATTGTTTCCATTTGTAATGTCGGTGATTTAATGTGTAGAGGACGGAGGATGGTTATACATGGAAGGTTTGCGTGTGCACAGTTTGTTCTCTTAAAGGGCACAGTAGATTTGAGGCTTCAACAAAGTAGTAGAGTAGATCTATTACTAGTGTCTTTAAAATGATCTATATAGCTTTTTGAATGATATCTTTACATTTCATACATTGCGGGACCCGAAACCAGTATCGGACAAATTTCTGTCTATATGTCGTCTGTACAGTCAGATTTTGTCACAGCATCATACAAAACTTGCCTGGACAGAATTCATAAGTGAAATCAAAATACCGTTATGTGCTAGATTTAATAAGCTACTTTCTCAACGTAAACAAACACCTGCCCCAATAGATATTAATTAGAAAAGCTAAACCGAATATTTTTTACTGGGATTAGGTAATATTTTTACAGCTTAAATAACAGCGCTGAAGTGGTACAAGTGAATTTTAGCACACTAGACAAAACTTAATCTTTGTCCGAACTACTTTTCAGAATTCTCATGTGATTTACTTTTATCAATTACCGAACATGAAGTGTATTTGGCTAATGACGAAAGAAGTACAATTAGGTGTAAACAAGGCGTGAGATACTCAGACATCAACCTGAAATATCAACAATAACAATTCTTTTCAAGTCAATGATGGGTACTTGCGCTAGTAATAATTAATTCGATTGCAATTGAAGGTTTAATTCCTTTACAGACCGGCACTTTTCTTTAAGTTGTCTCTGAACGTGCACTTTGTCTATTTTTGTGTGTTCAGTGTGGCCAGGGGCTGTGAGGGCTCCGTGGGGAGATGCTGGAGGTGCAGGAGGAGCGCGCAGGAGCAGCAGCAGCAGCAGCAGGAACGGGAACGGCCAGTGGAACGGCGCCGGGCGCCACGGCCAGGAAAGAGCGAGCCAAAGACCGGCAGGAAGAGGGCCAGGACTGCAGTGGCCCTGCTGCAGCCGCCAACGCCGGGTCCCGCAGTGCCCGGTCCAAGGCGACGCCCGCCACGCACTCGCATACACACACACACCCGCACACGCCCAGCCCTCACCAGCACACTACTGCTTCAGCCTCGATAGCTCTGGGACTGTCGTCAATGCATTCCAGCAACCCCAAAGTGAGAAATTCTCCTTCAGCTAACACGCAGAGGTGAGGATGCGGGTGGAAAAATAAAAGTAACACTATGACATATTATGAGTTTTATTGGCCTGTTCCTTGCTTTATTATTTTTTTTCGTTACAGCAGTTTGCTTGCACAAGCAGTCAGTCAATTATGTCTGGCCAAAAGTGGTGGATTCCCAGAGAATTATGACGCAAAAGGAAAATTATCCCTCCCTACTCAATTTCTCCTACTCCTTAAAAGACGCTTCAGTTAAAACGACATGTAAGCAAGCGTTTATGGAGAGGAAAGCAGGCCAGGCAGAGCTAACTGCCACAGCACGGTTTTATTTTTTCTAGGGGGGGCGGGGGGGCGGGGGGGGCCCTGGAGAAGCTTTTGGAGTTGCTCCAGTTGTCTGATTTAACGCCCCTGAAACCGACCCACACAAGCTCAGCCAGAACTGCCGCTTCATTCGTCCTGTCTCTTGCCTGCCAGTCTTGTCCGAAGCCAAAATACCCACCCTCTTGGTGACGTATGCTTCTGTAGCGTTAAGGAATGGGCCACTGGTCTGCCAGGTTCCCACTGGGCTCGTCTTGCACCGTGACTCGTAGCCATGCTGGGCCAGGTCTTGCCATTGTGCTTGTTTTTTGCCTCCAGGTCGTCAACCGGCAGCCATTTTTGGAACTCGATTTTCTGAACTTGCCAAACGTGGTATCCAATAGTTCAAAACAGAAAGGCTGTCCAGAGACTGTTGCGTTTGTTTAACTACCATGACGACTGGAAATGTGCAATTTAAGCAATTTTTAGATCTCCTTATACGAGCCGGTACTGTTTTTCACTATGCATTTTTTCCTACGTATTAGATTCAAGCTTGCTTTGGCGAATGCTAACTTTGTTAGCTCAAATCTCTTGCAGATGTGTACCTCATCACCATGGTAGCGTGACGTGAATTCAGGGCCTGGTCTTCGGTTATCCTGTGGCCAATCTGGTTAAACAGGGTGTTTTATTAAATATTAACTCAACGCTCTGTCAACAGAGAAGAGAAATGGAGAGAACAGGTTTTCGGACGCAAGGTGCGAGCAGTCTGTCACCTGGTTGCATTAGGGTTTCCCTTAGACATTCCAGTAACATCTTTCTTTAAGGTGGGGTATGTAGGCCAGGGCAGCACAACAGAAAACTGGAGATAAAATGTTTTTTTTTAACTTAAGTGTTTTTTTTGTTTTGTTTTGTTTTTTCTTCCAGTAACAAAAATTTGGTGTTGGAGTTTGATTATATAGAACTGTCCAGTTTAAAAGCTTGTAGTTGCAAAAACTGGTATGATCATCATCTCACTCTGTGTGTTCTCTTTTTCCTCCAGCAGTCCAAAATCCAAGCAGGAGGCCATGGTGCGCTCACCACCCGTGATGTCTCCTTCCAGCGCCGCCCAGATGGACTCAAAACTCCCCAATCAGGGAAAACAAGGAGGTGCTGGCAGCCAATCGCAGCCGTCTCCGTGTGAGCCCAAGGCGCTGAGTGGAAGCCACACACCCAAAGGCCCCCAGGGTTCAGTGGGTAGCATGGGACTCAAAAATGGACAAGGACTGAATTCTGGCAATGGAGCGAAAAGCAAGATTAAGAGGGAGCGAAGTACTTCGATTGAGTCTTTTGAACAGAGGGATACAGGGACGCCCAATAACGAGGGGGACCAGAAAGGTAGGAGAATCTACTTAAAATTGGGCGGAAAGTACTAATTATACCGGATATCGAGTGAGGGCACTGAGTAATTACTGATTTGCTTATCCAAAGCTGTAATTTGTCATTTATGTGTTGAATCAATTTGGGTAGTTTGTGTATGAGAAAAATGTGCATTTAAAAGAAAACATGATTTAAAAGTTCCTGCTGATTGCATGTAACCTTTTTCAAATTAGTATTTGTATGCATCCTCATCCTCCTAACATTTGATAACCCGCCAAGACACAGACGTGTGCAGTGTGTCATCGCTGTTACTTTTTCACCCGGACTGTATTTCTGGCGCATGAGGTCGTGTGTCTTTTCCACTGTTCTCGATCACTGCGCTCAGGACCGTAGTGCTGCATAAAGACATTCACATTTCAACCCCAACCCCCCATGCCCCCACCCCCCATATGTCTCTTAGTGGGAATATCTTGGTGTAGATACAGAGGTAGGAAGTGCCAAGGAATGAACCATCTCTCCTGCTTGGAAAGGGGGCACCAACTCATCCCCCACCACCACCGGTCCCTGAGCTTGACAGTATGAAGGACCCCTGCTGGTGGTTAATGTTTCTGCGTTGAGATTATTCGCCTTGAGACTAGCCATTTAATTAACCGTGTGTCAAACCCCTTCTGCAAAATCACCCAGGTATTTAAATCAAACGCAGATCTGGTTTATTAGTTGAGTTTATATAGACCTGCGTTCATTGTTCCCTGGGTTTACATGAGACGCATTTATGAGAAGACAACCAAAGCTATCCGAAGCATAAAAACGAGCCTCACACCTGTGTTTGTGCATAAACATGAACAGCTTCCTGAGCCAATAGAAGGTAAATGAGTTAACACAAAACAACCTATAAGCTAATGCAGGTCTTTATGAGCCGGCCTGCTTCGTTAGTTGTGTGTGTGTGTGTGTGTGTGTGTTTGACTTTGCTGTCAGGGGTTTGCTCATGGCGTTTGTTTACTTGTGCCGTAAATGTATTCTCCGTACAGGAAGTCATGTTACGTTCTTCTTCTTTAGTCCAACTCTTTTATTCGAGCAGTGGATGTGGACATGGCTGTATCCTGGCTACAGGGGAGTGATGTATACACAGTGTACAGATGATGCAGACCGTCAGGGTAGTAGAGCACGAGGGCATGGGCAGAGATTTCCAAGAGAATTTGCAAAAGGGCTTTTTATTTAATCCAGACAAACATTCACTGGGTTTTGCAATATAAACATTAAGCTTTTACAGTAGAAAAAAGTTGTATAGGGTTTGTCTTAATTATGGACGACCCCATTTTGTGTGTCTATTCATTAATGATCAAAATAATACAGTTTGTCTAATAAAATAAAATAAACTCCTTCTTTAAGTGTTATCCATGATGATAAATTATTTGTTTTGATACTAAGGGGAGTGCTGATATTTCTCTCTTTTCTTTCTTCCACTCAGAATTGGGCAGTAGAGCGAAGAGGTTGTGTGTAGCTGAACGACGACAGCCCTATAGTGGAGCTGACTGGTGTTCAGGAGGGGAGAGTGATGAAGATGATGCAGGGTTCTTCAGTAAGTGACTGGCTTTGCCCGGATTGTTGTAAATGAGAATTGGGACCTTTAGTGTGTTTTAAATTTTTTTTAAATCCTTTTAGAAAGATTCGTTTTTGAAGATAGACCCATGTGCCATAAGGCTACAGTTGATAGGAGATCTTTGTTTAACATGTATGAAACTTAAGTATTGTCTGGGAAGAAAAATACTATAATATAAAATCATAAATATATAATATTTCTGAGCTGCTATAAGCCATGCTGTCAGTCCTGTAATACGGGGTCGGGGTTTGATTCCCGCCTCTGGTCTGTGTGTATGGAGTTTGCATATTCTGCCTGTGTTTCCTCAGGGTACACTGGTTTCCTCCCACAGTCCAAAGACTGTAGGTTAGGCTAACTTCGAGTGACAAATTGTCCGTAGTGTGTGAATGACAATTTGGATTCCTCCAGCATTGTTTTACACTGTAGAAAGAAATAAAAATGAGGAAAAACGATGGTGTGTATTTGACAAGTAGTGTACGTTGTTTGCTAGCTCATATAATCAGCAGGCATCATGTCACAACTGGTGACATAAAGGAATTCTGGCAACACTTTGAGTCAGCAGCCAGTCAAAAGACAATGCAAGAGCATAAGAGAGTAAAAGAGTCTTTTATTCAGTAAAATTCTTTAACTTGGCGGATAAATACATCATAAGCGATTAAATATAATGAGTTTCTTTCCCTCACCTCTCAGACTGTAACTCTAATGACATCAAGCCAGATCCGAGCACCCTGGCAGCCTCCACACCTACCCACAATCCTGTTGGAGGACAAAACACATCAGAGTTGAGCAGCAGTCAGAAAGCTGGATCAAAGGTTGTTTACGTCTTCACCACAGAAATGGCAAACAAGTAAGACTTTATCTATCTATATATATCTATCTATCCATCTATCTATCTATCGGTCTATGTCGATCAATTTAGGAATTTGATCATTGTTCAAAGTTTATTGATTGGTTAAAGTCTTAGGCGCAATCTTTAAAACAACTTTTAAAGAAAAGTATATTTCTGTAACTTAATCATAAGATTATGATTAAAGGTTGTTTCACATTACCTCCAAGTGATGTAATTACCAATAACTGTAATTGTTTGATAAGCGCAATTTTTTTTTTTTTTTTTTTTTTTTTTTTAAAAGAGATTTATTGGTAGCTTATCTGTGGCTATCTATTGTTCATCAGTTTTTAAACCTGCAGATGTTGCATGCAAAAAAAATCTAATCTAGAAAACACAGATGCATAGCTGTTATTTTCCAGATGTTATTGTATTTTAATTACTGGCATTTAGCATTACTTAAACCGATTATTTAACCTTGTGATCTTCCTGGCAGTAGCCTTCAGTAGAGCTATAGAAGACAGATTTCATTTTCCAATTTTGACAAGTTTCTATAACCCTTTATCACATGAATTACGTTTAGTTACTAATTGACCATTGTCTGAATATTGCAAGTAAGTGTAGTAGTGAAGGTAGTAGAGAGCATGTTTGAGATACTGATTGAATGTAATGACCCTGTGTTCATGGCCAACAATTTCTCCTTCGAAAAGACCTAATAATTAGTGAATTAAGCATATTTATTCACATTGTCTCTGTCGAAAAAGTGAGAAATGAGTATTAGTGTCATTGGCATGGTTGCAGAGACTGGCAAAACCTTTAGATCACAATCAGCAGGATTCCAAATGTCAGTGACATGATCTATCAGGGATGCATGCTGTTGCTATAAGCAGCGTCTCTCAGTGAGCGGCATGTCATTACAGAGCTGATGTTACACAGGAAGGGTGATGAGTCTGGTGTCACGATTCTGACTAAGACTGTTTATCTTCTTCTGTTGCCTGTGTCATACACGTGTTGAGTTGTGAACAAAAACTTGCAAGCAAGCATAGTGATACTCATAGAGGTTCAAATATAATTTAGTACTCTAAATGGGTGGGATGAAATGCTAAACTGTAATTTAATGAGATGCCTCAACTATATTTCTTTAGTATGGTGAAAATTTTGTCTTTGGGCATAGTTGTTAGGTTGATGAAATACTTATGCTTATCAATTGAGTGTGCCTGTGTGTTCTCTTTGTTTTCCAGGGCTGCAGAAGCTGTAATCACAGGCCGTGCAGACAACATAATCACTTATCACATGAACAATATTTCTAATGGCAAGGGTGGCAAGCCACAACTTCCCTTGGTAATAAACAGTTTACATTTTAAACAGTTTATTTTTAAATTTTAAAAGTTGATTAAACTCCTCTTTAAAAATTTCTCTTTTATTTATTTCAGAACAATCAACTTGGGCCACACAGGAATGACCCCAAGCAGCAAGGGGCACAATCCCAACAACTGCAGTCTTCTCACTCTTCTGACCAGAACCATCAAACGGCTTCCAAACCAGCACAGCCAGGCCAGCCCCAGCAGCAATCTTCGGTGCAACCAGTCCAACCTCAGCAAGCAGCCCAAGGGGCTAAACCAGCCAGCCTCACTCAGGATGGCCCACCATCAGCAGGCATGGACTCTAAAAGCCTCCCTAGCAACAGCCCCCAGGATGGTGCTGGATCACATGATGGTAGTAATCCTGCAGGGACACCTAGTAGTCAGGCTCCCAATCAGCCTCCAAATGCTGGCCCTCAGCAGGGATTCTCCCCTCTTGACATGCCCAAAGGAGCAGATGTTAAATTATCAGCCCAGCACCAGCAGCAGCTTGCTCATGAGATTATGTCAAGCATGGGGGACAACCCTGAGGGTCTTTCCCAGGAGCAGTTGGAGCATCGGGAGCGCTCTTTACAGACTTTACGTGACATACAACGTATGCTTTTCCCAGATGACAAAGACATGGCTGCTATGGGGCAGGTTAATATCGGCGGACCCCCACCCAATGCTTCCATGATGGACGGTGGTCCCAAGAAACCTGAACAGGGGCCACTTCAAGCTATGATTGCTCAGTCTCAGAGCTTGGGAAAACCTGGTGGTCCTGGGGGTCCACGCCCAGAGGGACCTCCCTTTGGGCCACCAGGACCCAGGGATATGCCTTTTTCTCCAGATGATCTTGGACCTCCTCCACAAGGTCAGGGCCCCATGAATTCACATCCGGGTGGTGACCATGGTGATCACATGACACCGGAGCAGATGGCTTGGCTGAAGTTACAACAAGAGTTCTATGAGGAGAAGAAGCGCAAACAGGAGCAAATGCAGCACAGACCAATGGGAGACATGATGCTTCATCAGGGTGGCCCACGGGCCATAATGCGTGCGCCACCACCTCCCTACCCACCGAATCCTGGTGATATGTGGGGTCCTGGTGCCCCAGAGCCATTTCCTGAGCAAATGAACATGGGCCCTAGAGGAATGCATCCACACATGCAAAGAATGCCAGGTTTCTCTGGCATGATGAACCCTGATATGGAGGGAGGACCTAACCCCATGCCTAGGCCTGGCATGAATTGGCCTGATGACATGCCCAAAATGGGAGACGGAAGGGGGTTTCCACCAGGTCAGGGGATGTTTGGAGGTCCAGGTGGGCGTGTGGAGAGATTCCCCAACCCTCAGTCTGTACAAGAAGCTATGTTTCATCAAGGCATGGGTGACAAGCAAGGTATGGGTCTACCACCAGGCATGATGATGGAAATGAACAGAGTAATGGGCAACCAACGACCTATGGAACCTGGGAATGGGGGCGGCATGATGTTTCCCAGAATGCCTGGTGAAGGTCCTATGAGCCCCTCTTCAAGAATGGAGTTTGTGAAAGGTTTGGGGCGTGACATGGGTGAGTTTGGAATGGGACCTGGCAATCTCAGTGTCAACATGGGACCCAGTCTGCAAATGATGGCTTCCAAGATGAGAGAGCCACAGATGAATATGAGTCCAGAGGAGATGATGAAAATGAGGCATGGTGGAGGTCCCATGTCTGAGGCTATGGCTCCACAGCAGAAGATGATGCAGGGGCCTCCATTTCCTGACCAGCCCCATCCAGGTGACTTTAACATGGCACCAAACCGGCAATTCCCAGTCATGGGTCCTCAGGGGCCTGGTAATCAAAGAGGTCCCAGAGGTGAGCCCCCTTTTGCTACTGATCAGCGAGGAGGCAGTGTAGGTGGCAATGGTCGTCTCAGCCACATGCCACCTTTACCTCCTAACCAGCCTCCCAACAGCACAGGCCCCGCACCTAACCAGAGGAACATGGGTCGCAAACCCTCAGATTTGAGCGTCCAGTCTGGCCCAGCTAATTCACCCAATGTTAATCCACTTAAGTCCCCCACCTTGCGGCAGGTCCAGTCCCCCATGCTAGGCTCCCCTTCGGGTAATCTCAAGTCTCCACAGACGCCTTCACAGTTGGCCAGCATGCTTAGTGGGCAGCCAGCAGCCGCAGCTGCTGCAGCAGCAGCTGCTTCCATCAAGTCTCCTCCAATGATGGGTTCAGCAGGGGCATCACCCGTCCATATGAAGTCACCGTCACTTCCTGCACCTTCCCCTGGCTGGACATCCTCACCCAAGCCGCCCATGCAGAGTCCAGGGATTCCCCAGAATAAACCTCCTCTTAGTATGACCTCACCAAATATGATGGGCAATGTGGAGCAAGGTACACAATTCTTTTGTTACATATGTCACATTTTTTACATGTATGGATTTATCACAAAATCATTATAAAGTTTTAAAGTCTGTTCCATATTCATTTGTAAACATTTACATCTAGACTCTGTAGATAGCAAAATACTAATTCTATCTTCATTAATTACCTCTTACCAATTTTCTCCAGTTGGAAATGCTCCTCCTAATGCACCCCCTTCCAGTGGTTCTACTAGCCAGCCAAGCTCTATTAATGTCCCAGGAAGTCTTCCGTCCAGCAGTCCTTACACCATGCCTCCAGAACCCACGCTATCTCAGAACCCTCTCTCCATCATGATGTCGCGTATGTCCAAGTTTGCTATGCCTAGCTCCACTCCCCTTTATCATGACGCCATTAAAACTGTGGCCAGTTCAGATGATGACTCGCCACCTGCAAGATCGCCAAACCTTCCATCCATGAACAATAACATGCCTGGTAAGACCATATTGATGTTTAATTGGAGGTGAGACACAGGTCAATTAGTCTGTTCAGAGGGGAGGGTCACTGCAAATAAAAAGTTATTCTTACTGATCATTACATCTTGTGGTGATCTGTTTCTATTATGATGGGAGTGGCCTCTTCCAGGATGAAGCATGCCAGCTCACTGAGTGATTTGAGTATTAAAATTAGGTAAACCATATACTATGGGCTCTTCAGTCACCAGAAGTTCAACACCTATGGTAGTTTTTTGATGGGCCTTTTGACCACCAGTAATTACCACCATCATGATCAAAACATCAACTAAGGTGATATCTTAGAAGATGGAAGAATCAAAGAATTAAGAGCAGTCTCACTTGGAGAATCAGTTGTCCTGGTGACTCATGATTGCCCAACGCATTAATAAAATACACATTTTATTGGGTTTTTCTTGAATTGTTACCCATCTGGATATAATGTTTTAGCTGCAACTGGAATGTTTTAGTAGTTATGAAGCATTAGTTATACTAAAATCAGTTTCAGATTGATTTATGGCAGATTATCAATGTTGCTTATTAATAAGATTGAAGTAGAAACAAGATTTTTTTTTTTAACAGGAATTCAAGTGTGCTTATTTCTGTATTCTTTACAATTCTGGGAAGTATGCTATAAAGTTTGGTTTATTTGCTTTTTTGATTACATTTTGCAAAAATATCTTTCAGACAACCAAGATATGTAAATCTAGGTTCAACTGTAAAAAGAAGGAGACACAGTTTATTACAGTGGTTATTATGATGGGGTGGGGGGAGGGGGTGACGGTGACAAGTGTAAAACAGTAAAACAGTGTTCAACCCTATTAAATTAGTGATTATATTTGTCACTGTTACATTGGAACTGTACATAGAATAGTGTCTAAATTCCTTTTGTGTTCTATCTTGCAGGTATGGGAAATCACCATCAAGGCCACCCACGCATGATGACCCCTAATTCATCTGGACCCATGCCTTCGCTCAGCCCTATGGGAATGAACACCATGGGATCCCAGCCTCTTTCTCATGGCATGCCAAACCAAATGCCTTCACCTAATCCTATGGGCCCTAATATGCCCCCTCACTCTGGGCCCATGGGTCCTGGCATGATGTCTCATGGAATGATGATGCCACCAGTCTCCCAAGACCCAGGAATGGGTAACAACCAGATGATGCCTCAAGGTCGTATGGGTTTGCCTCACAGAGGACAGGGCTTTCCTCCTGGACAGTCACCACCACAGCAGATGCCATTTCCTCACAATGGTCCTGGGCCTCAGGGTGGCTTTCCACATGGAATGGGCTTCCAGGGAGAGGGGGGTCCAATGGCGAGGATGGGAAACATGGCCCATGGGCCTGGTGGAGAACCAGGAATGTGCAAACCCAACACACCTGGTGGACAGGAGTTTAATAATATGCCGGGTGTCTTTAATGACTCAGATTTGCATGAGGTAATGCGGCCGGGTGCGTCTGGAATTCCAGAGTTTGACCTTTCTCGTATTATTCCGTCAGAGAAACCCAGCCAGACTCTATCTTATTTTCCACGTGGTGGAGAGGCACCTGGTGGGAAGCCCCCTCACTCTTCTGGCCCTCCTGGCTTTCCCCCTATGCAAGGGATGATTGGGGAGGGTAACCCGAGGATGGGCCTCCCTATGCAGGGCATGGGAGGTCCCCCAGGCCCTGGTCACATGGGACCCCAGGACATGCCAATGGGGAATCCTGGTCACAACCCCATGCGGCCACCAGCTTTTATGGGCCAAGGCATGATGGGGCCCCAGCACAGGATGTTGTCACCAGGCCAGCAACCGGGTATGATGGGCGGACCAGGTATGATGCAAGGCAAAGAGAGGCCTATGTACAACCATCCTGGCCCTGTAGGCTCCCCTAACATGATGATGTCACTACAAGGGATGGGTGGCCCTCAACAGACTATGATGATGCCTCCTCAGATGAGGCCTCGGGGCATGGCAGCAGACCTAGGAATGGGGTTTAACTCGGGCCCTGGGAACCCTGGGAATATAATGTTCTGAGCTGCTACATGGAACTGACAAGCCTCTGCCACAAAACAACGAACACTCTGGGTACTGTAAAACCTGTGAAAATAAGAACTTTTTATATAAAAGGAAACAAAATGTGCTGTTTGTGGGTGTGTGTTTTGTGATGCAGTGTGTGAAAATTCGGACACTTCTTGCGTGCATACACACTTGGGTAGGACAAGGTTAATGAGCATCCACACCCAAACGCTCACAAGACACCTGGATGTGTAAAGAGGGAGTCCTCACTCATGAAAATGGGAGGTCATTTTGCAGGTGGAGTGCTTAGAGGGGATTGATATGTCTGCACACTACAAACCATGCTCTCCACACAGTTAAATCCAGATTTGGCATAATTTGCAATGGAATTATTATTTTTTTTGGAACATTGGGAATGTATTTGGATTTAAAGACTTTTGACTTAAAGGTTTTTTTTATTAGCCTGACATTGTGTGGCCGTAGTAACTATGTGTGAGGCCGCATACAAAGCCAACAGCAAACCAAGTTCAAGGATGACCTTAAAGTAGCCGTTCATCGTTGTACTTTTATGTTAAAAATCAAAAGGAGACAGATAACTGAGTGGTTGGAGACAAAACCTAAACTGAATGAACAGTAATGGAAATGAAACAAAAAAAAAAAGTCAAGGGACATTTTTGTAACAAGTTGCACCATCTTGGCTGTATGTTTACATCTCATCGCATCACTTTCCTCTCAGTCATGAAATGCTCTTTGTATGTGTGTACTGTAATTGTGTTGTTAAAGGGATTTTACCAGTGACTTCTATAGTTTCTTTTTTTTCCATCTACATTTGTAAAGGGGGAGGGTTTTTTGGAGGTGGCTGTTGGTAGCCAATATGGTGCAACAAACACCACCACAAAAATACTGTGTACCGTGGAGGCGTACAGAATATTTTAAATTTAATTTCCTTTGCTACTCCCGTGTATGATAAAAACCAAACTAAGACCTCATACAGATCATAGTATTATTAAAAAAAGAAAACAAGCACAAACAAAAATTAATTGTAAAGAATAAGAAGTGTTTTTTCCTTTTCTCTTTTTTTATTGTAGAGAAAAACACTTTGACAACAGGCTGTAGAAACAGTAATTTGATGTTTGCTGTCAGCGTGGTTTCTGGTTCATGTTCTGGAATTGTCTGTAAGCTGGACCGTGGCACTTCGGATCCCGGGAAGATGCACTCAGTATCACCATTACATCAATTGCCAGAGCCTCGATGTCTCATAGACCACAATGCCAGATACCTGGGAAGATGCTGAAGGGAAATGGTTAAATTGAATTGTTTTAGCCACATGACAGCAACACAGTGCAGCGCTGGATTACTGATGGGGTGATGAACTTATTTTTTTTTCCCCTTTCTTTCTTTTTTTTTTTTTTGTAGAAAATAAATGATGGAAAAACAACAGAAAAAGCTAATAGATTGTCCTCATGTCCCCAGCCCTCCTGTGTTGATGCTTGTCATGTGTAACTCCATTGAATTTGGTACTGAACCACTTCCTAAGGCTGGGCTGTGGTGTTGGAAGACAAATAAAATATATTGTTTGGTATAAAGTGTCAGACGGTACTGTGTCGTTCTTTTATGAATGTGTATATGATCTTACAGCACCCCCTTCTGGAGGATTCGAGATGTACAAAATGAAATATAGATCATACAGATTTGCAGTAATGTTTTAAGTGGAAGGGGAGGTTTGGGGGGTTGAGGCTTTGGGTTGCTGATTGGAGATTCGGAGGTTCAAGCCCCACCACCATCGTGTTGCCACTGGATTGCCTTTGAGCAAGGCCCTTAATTTGATGCCACTAATATAAGAAGTGATCCACCGACATAAAAAGGATGATCTGTGAGAACGGTGGGCGGTGTAAGGGCGGCCCAAGATTGGGGGATGCCTGGAAAGCTGACCACTCAAACCGTGGCCTACCCTCACTTGATGAGGACAACGTAGCAAAACAACGAAAGTAGTTTGAATACCTATGAACTCATCCATAACAATTCATAAAACAGTTCAAAAGAGCACAGATGTGCACAATATTACTGAAGTCCCATGTAGTTTGGTGTAAATGGAAATAAGGTGATCAGCTAGATGGAGCCAGCATGATGCATCCCTAAGGAGTCCATATTCAAAGTTGAGTCTGGTGACCTTTTTCTGTTGTTCCTGTTGGGTATTTTTTAAAACAATCACGCTTGAACATGCATACAATCATTCATCACATACTTTTATTACTCACTGTTTAGTTTTGTCCAATTGTAACCCTTTTCTCCTAATTATTTGTATGTCAAAGCCTGATCTGCATTTCCATTCAGTTGCACACTGCACACCATTTTCACGCATGCGTACCAAATGGAAATGGTGAAATTCCCACTGTGCTTCTCCCAGGATTCAGTTCTGTACTTCTATAATTACCCAGTGTACGGGACAAATGACATGCAGGCCTAATTTTAGGACATGGTATGATTATTTAGCAGCTGCAGAAACACAAGCATGTCAGTTTCTGTTTTCCTGGGCCAAGATATCCCGGAACACGAGAGCTTCATTGGACAGATGAGCATACATGACCTTTTAGCATTGCAAGGATATTTGGATAAATATGTTGGTTATTTTACATCAAGGGTTGATCAACCCTTGGGGAAAACGTAATGAAATTTGTTGCCATCTAGTGGTTGAAGTGAATTCTTGGCAGTTGCAAACAGCACATGTTCCTAGGCCTGGTATTGCACATTACAGTACAGCTCTTTGAGTTTACGTTGGATTGTGTTAGAGGAGGGGATAGACTCAAATCATTTTACCTTAAAACATGCAGGGCCTGAAATATTGCAGGACCAGGGTCGATAAACCGTGCTGGTATAGCACTACTGTCCCTGTTTAGCTGCTGTGAATACCCTGAGAAAGAAATGTTGTATAGTGATTAACCATAACCACTGACAGGGACTTAAATAACATTTATCTAATTACAGGTGTACTGACAATGGGTCGAGGTAAACAGTCAGTTCTTAAAATTGATGTGATGGAAGCAGGAAGTATGGGCAAGCCAATGAATCTGAGCGACTTTGAGAAGGACTGAATTAAGCCTAGACAACCGGGTCACAGCATCTCCAAGACAGCTTGACTTGCCAAAATTTGGTCCAAGAAAGGATAACCAGTAAACAGGGTCATGGGTGCCCAAGGCGTCCTGATGTATGTGGGGTTTTAAGGGATAGTCTATGTTATCTGATCCTACAGAAGGCCTACTGTAATATAAATGAATGAAAAAGAATTCTGGCACTGATAGAAAGGTGTCAGATCACACACTGCATTGCAGCTTGAAACTGCGTAGCTGCAGAATGGTCAGGGTGCCCACTGCCAAAAGTGTCAATAATGAGCACATGCACGTCAGATCTAGACCACGGGCAGTGGGCAAGGTGGCCTGGTCTGATAAATCATCTGGATGTTTACCTGGGGAAGAGATGGCACCAGGATGCATTATGGTAAGAAAAAAAGTTGGCACTCTGGTCAGTGTCTTGCTGGGAAATTCTGTGTCCCGGAAGGTGTTGCATCAAAATTCCCCAGATCACAAACCGATTGACCATTTGTCGGATGTGCTGAAAAAACAAGTCTGATCCATGTAGGTTCCACCTTGCAGCTTACATGATTTAAAGGATCTGCTGTTAATGTTTTGGTGCCAAATAACACTGTGCACCTTTAGAGGTATTGTGGAGTCCATGTCTCAACAGGCCAGACATGTTTTGTTGGCACAAGGATGGTCTTTACAATATTA